>JAQQZZ010106545.1:0-15884 GCA_030265115.1 Mopalia vespertina | reverse complement strand
TAAAAGTCGATAAGTGTAAAAACTTAAAATTACACGCTTATGAGCGTTTCAACTCTGTATCTCTACGGCTACATGATGTGATAGACGATCAGAGATACAGAACTCTGCATCTAGGTCAATTACTACAGCAGCCTCCATGTTACTAACCAGTACTTAGACGCGAAGACATTTGGCTATCATCGTATTTTAGTTGGATTTTTTTTTCAGAGACAACGTGTCAAAGGATTGCCATTACACCACTTGACGTGTCTGTTCTTGTTACACCGTAGCAAAACTTCAAAGTCACATGTAACCCTTTTCTGAACACCTATCCTAATTGAATCTCCCAATAGCCGTGGTATTTGTGTTTATACACGTCTGTTGTCGCCACGGTGGCGGACGTTATTGATGAAGTGTTATAATTGCATCTAGCTGTCTAGCATATTTTGATAGGCCATACATTTCTCAAATTCGCAAGTTCATCTCCCTATTTATAGTATGGGGTACACTAATCATCTAGCCGCAAACTTGTGCGGCGTTTACACGTATTAAACATGAATATGTGAATATGATTGCAATTACTATTCAAGAATTGAAAGTCATTTATATGCCTCGTTCGAGGCTAAATATCGATATATCTTATATATTTCGATTAATGAAAATCGATGAATCATCTCATGTTCTAGAAAACTTCCCATAATAGATCTTAATCTCGAGTTGTTAGGAGTAACCAAGAGACATCTGCAGAGAAGGTAATGACCATATACACCGTGTATGAATTATTGATAAATATGTATCAAGCAATATGTTCCGTATGGGTAAATATACATATCTTTCGTGATCTTTAGATATCTCAGAGAAACCCTGTTCGTTAAGCTCGTGCTGGGATTGATTCCAATTTAATTAATTGTCACTTGTGGTGGATATTAGGTTATTCAGCTTAAGTTGGGACTTAGATTGACGCAATTTCATATCAAATCCCTGCACCTGTCAACCGGGTTAAAAGCTAATCAGCGTGGCTTGTGATCCCTTGTCTACTTTATGTTAGTGTCCCACATCATCTGAACACACTGACTTTGTTTACCGACAGAAGCTACTCTAGTGCCTCGTGTTCACGTGTTTGGCAAAGTTCGTTTCTGATACATGGACATTCATGAATAACTGTGCCGAAACCTTATACTTATTACAACTATAAGATGGTTGTAATTAGAGCTTTAATGAACGCTGTTTAACAGAAATCGATTTGACATATCACTATTCATGAAGAATTCTGGCGTAAGTTAGTAACTTAAAGGGTGGACACACTAGAAAATTTTTTAGATCGAATTTTGAAGCGAATTGTAATTGCCTTAAAATTCGCCTGGTGTCCAGTTCGGCGAAATAAAGCTTTATTGGATGATGGTTTAACCGAAATCGGTTCGGGATGCCACTGTTCACCAAGAAAGTTAGTTACTTATAAGTATGAGATGTTTATAATTAGAGATTTATTAGACGATTGTTTAAGCGAAACCTGTTTAGAATGCCACTGCGTTGATTGTGTTATTTGTTGCGATGTTCATTTATTCAATATGACCAATGGTAAACATCATGTCTACTCCCAAATGTGGAAAACTTAAGAACCTATGGTTAGAGATTTAATTTCAATTATTTGACCAAAATTGGCTTGGACGCGACGTGCATTTATTGAAAATCATTCAAGATGAACATGTTGTTCAGTTTGTTTGTTTATTTGACTGGTTTCTACACCGTACTTAATACTATTTCGCTCATATGACAGCGCTTCAGCCAAATGTGTGACGGAAACCACCCACTATGCAACTGGCAACAAATACATGCATGGCAGGACAGTCAGAAGACGCAATGAGACAGACGCAACTACATATCGGGTCCCCGTTGTTCATCAGTTCCGAGAGCAATAAGGGGCTCAGTACCAAGCATGATGTTCAGTAATATGATTTACAAGTCAGTAAGTATTTGAGTGAGTCACACGATGTGGCTCCGGCAATCGCGCGGGTGTTTTTTTACGAGGTATCCTCCCGATTTTCCACCGTAATTAGACAAGGAACAGTGCGAAGCAGACAATCCGTCTAAATATAAGTGAAATACCCTTTAGTACGCCGTTAACAAAGAAACCAACAAACAAGTCAGTAGTGGAAATGCAATAAGCACAGCAGGCTATGCCAATGTGTTATCCGCGTAAAGATGAAGTTAACGAAACAAGAAAATTAGTCCAGCAAACTAGCTGATAAGTCATATTTGAACAATTTTGTAAGTCACGTCTTGTGTATATACCAGTGGCACCGTCTGAAAACGGTATAACTATAATCGGAAATGCCTAATTCGTAACCCAATGTTTCCAGTTGTAAGCATTGCCTCAAGATATACCGTGTAATCTGATTTCTGCTATCTGGTTTGCATACCCTTATCTCCTGCACTTATATTGTGATGAAAGGATAAAACCCGTCCCCAGGCTGCTTAGCTATAAATGGTTAAATAAAATGCTATTTGCTATAATACTGGTCAGTGAACTTTCTCGTGAGATGATCCATCATTATCCAAATTGCTGTTTGATAAAGTAATTGTTGATGTTATCTGATTAATCAGGTCAGACCAATGATGGATCAGGTCACTCGGAGACAGTCTTCGGTAATTGAAGACCATGAGACTCTTACCAAAGATAACAGACTTCTTATCAACCGTGGTCAGCGGATCCGGTATTCGAAGACATATCACAAACAGATCAACTTCTCTACAGATTGGCAAATTTCTCAAGGTTGCTCTAGACAGATACCTTATAGTTTAATCGGAAGCCAGACGGACATCACGTTCTATGAATGATCGGATATAACACTATGTCATGTCGGTAGAATACTTATTCAATATGTGGACAGGCGCTGATATCATTTAATTATCGCATGTTAAGCAAGGAACGTATAGACAGCTGACTACCAGACACAGCCGGAATCCCTAAAACTTTATCCGGAATGCTAGTGTCACAAGCGCCCATGGTTTTGACTAGTAACTCAAGTATGCAATTGCCCTTTTTTTAAAGAGTGTCATAGTACTTGTACATGAGATGAAGGCCATTATTCAGCCGATTTATAAGCGATTGCTTTATACAGACGGGGACTACTGTTCGACAATTGGGTCTGTAACACCAGCGACGCAAATCACAGATAACAAACGAGAGAATGATGGGCGGAGTGCCTGAGCTCACACCTTCTCAACACGCTGACAGAATAAATACTCGCGACAGTCTGCTAACTTCCATGTACCCCCTCAGGCATTATCCAACTAATGAAGATGAATTGGTTATGATTAAACACATGTCAGCGGGAGTCAATATGTTGTGACCTATTTTATATCCCACAACACTGAGTCTATACAACAGCTTCTAACTTGATTGATTATGTTTTTTTTATCAAAGATATAATTTGTTCCCTAGCGACATATGGCTTTGGGTTACCGGTAGAGCTATAGACTGTAGCCCTTAAACTAACTACATATGGGCAATGTTGTCATGTATGGTTTAACGTTGAGATTAGCGTCAGAGTTGCATACTCAAAGCTCATGTCTGATGGGGCATGCAGCTCTGACGAAGAACAGCTTAGAGGATGGGAAATACATGGCTTTATATATGAGCCTCGTGTTTGTCATTACTTAGGGCTTATTCTCTCTTATGTGCTTTTTATGATTTAATCTTACCTATATATTGATTTTGTCCACTGTTCTAGACGAAACACTATCAAACCAGTACTCATTGTCTGTGCTGTTCTTTATTTTACAGGTGGCTTGTAGCTTGCATTACAGTTCATTACCACTGGTGGATACAACTGAATTAATTATCTGGTATGTATAATCTCTTTTAAGCCACATATTTTGATAGAAGCCCGGTTGGCTGAGTGTTCTAGGTGGCCTGCATTAACATCTGGCGATTCGATGTCTAACTCTGAGGGTCGTGGGTTCGATTCCCGGACGGGTTTCAACCTGCAAAATTTTCGGAACTGGAATCGGTTCAAACTAAAAAAGTGGTATCCCAAAATAACTAAAATACTGTTAATCTTCACTTTCTAAAAGACACAACAAATATTCACTTATTTTGATATTGACTAATTTTGAGATAAGACAAAGCAGTGCTGCAATGTTTGTTTGGTTGTGATTTGAAGGCGTACTTACGGTTATGTTACACATATAATACCGAACCAGTACGTATTTTAGTGGAAAACAATTGACAACAACAACAACAACAAAAAGACAAGGTAATAACAAGATCAAAGGCGCGCTATTCAGAAGATCGGCAGATCTTTTTGCCTAGTAACTCAAACAGCACAATAGCAACACGAGTCTCCCTCCCAACTCGCCGTAATACAAGTATATCATAACAGAAACAGAAGTGTGGTGCGACCACAGCATCGACAACACCTAACACTGCGCAGGCGGGGTCTCCTTGTGACGGTGTACAATCGTATTCTCGTGAGAGTTTCTATAGTAGTTGAGACTAAGACAACTCTCGTACGCTATGCCACGCCTTCGCGCATTAATTTCCGCCAATATTTGGGCGACCTATGCCACATACCAGCAAATAAAAGAAGTGTAAATCAAGATGGCCCGGGTGTATCTTAGAGTCAATGTCTTGACGTAGGAAGTAGAGTCGATTATATTTTAGAATGGGTGTTGTACTCGTCATACAAACTTTGTTACATAAAAAAAACAAATGTCCCAAGGGCAGTTAACTACTTGACCTTAAAGCGCATGTGAATAGATTTCAACAAGAACCAGGTATATTGTGCTAGGATTGCGCATATAGTGTTTTCTCGATTGTTCAATTGGAATAGTTGCCTTCATTCAAATATTCAAAGAGGATTGTGAGGCGGCTTTTTGTTGCCCTTATGCTCACGGAACAAAGGGGCAAAATGAAGTCGAAACGTCTGTGTATTGTTCCTGTGATCGCCCTGTCCTGTCTTGTCTTTGTTTGTTGCCGGTGGTATCAAGGGTTGTTTCCTTCACCCATTGGGCTGGCACGCCGTCATATAAGTGGGATCAAATTAAGCATTGAGTTGAACCCCAATCAAACAAACAATCCTTCAAATACAAATCGGGCCCTTGATAGTATTTCATTGGTCTTTGCTTACCGACCATCATTCGAAGTATAGATCTCAGGTTCGAGTCCGTCTGATGACATTTAGGTATCTGAGGGTCAAATATGCAATTCTGGTAATCGTAGGGGTGTATTTTTACGAGGTTTTTCCGCGATTTTCCACCTTATTTAAGTACCGCAGGAGGAGAGATGGACATTCGGTCGTCAAATAAGTGAAACACTATTGAGTAAGACGTTAAACCCCAACCAAACACAGAAATCAAGTATCACTCTCTTCATTAGTCTAAATCAAATCTCCATGAAAACGGTAGGGGTGTGATAATTCCACGTCAGGGTGGGAATATGGGGTGCTTCAGGCAAGTACAGATTACGCTTGGACTAGATCCCTGTTGTAGGTGAATTTGATTATTCACAACATGCTGGGTACAGTTTTATGATTGATGAACGGTTGGTGAACGTAGCGAAATTGTAACAGATGTTCTGCTAAAAACAACACTGGTACAAGCTTTCCCAGAAAAACTTGACTGCATTTACAGATGCGATAAAAAGTCGAGTTGTATTTATAAGTACACTGTATCAGATTAATTGCCTGGGCAATCTTCAAACCATCCCGTGCCTTTACTCTGATCAGGTTGCGCATGACATATGATATATTCCGCTCGTTGTGCCCACTTGACGAAACGTTTTAACGACATATAAACTTGAAAGCCTCACATACGTTTACTCTGATCAGTTAGCTTAGGATAATCTTATAAGCGCTTGTGTGTATATGGGTTGCGTCATATTGAGGGAAAACATCCACACATCCAGGCATGTAGTGTACATGCATTTGCGCTGCATAAAATGATCGTAAATAACTTTATTTTCTATTCGATTTTTTTATTCTTGATAATTGCATTTCATTGTTTTGTTCACAGAGTGGAACAAAATGGCGGGAATAGAGACGGAGATGAACTGTTCCACACCATCAGACCCAGCAGTCGATGAGCTGGGAGTAGAGACCTACATTGTCATAGCATATCTATCCGTATTTTCAGTCATGGGCACTATTGGCAATGCCCTGGTTCTTTACGTCTTCTCCAAAATGCTGAAGCAGAACCTTACCTCGACAATTTTCATTTTGACTTTGGCCGGAACAGACTTTGCGACGTGCCTGGTGACGATCCCGTTTACAATTGCCATGGAATATATGGTATTTTTCATACGCTTTGAAATTCCCTGCAAAATATACGGATTTGTTCTATCATACACAGTTATGAACTCTTCTCTGATAATGGTGGCCATTGCCTTTGATCGGTATCTATGTATTTGTCACCCGTTTCTCCATGCCATGAACATGAAAAGAGCCAGGATTATTGTGATCGTTTTGGCAAGCTTAACCTTTGCATTCAGCTGCGTTCTAGCTGCAAGTAATTCTGTGTACGTGTGGAGACAGATACCAGTCATTCCTAATTTGCTCGGAAACTCGTCTTGTGAAATGACTCCCAGCAACAACACCAGATGGGATTATCATTACACGGGACAATGTTCTGTGGATAGGGCAGTGCTTGGAATCGAAGTCAACCATATCATATCACAAATCTACAATTCGTTTTTTGTGCTAGCTATTGTCGTGGCTTTCGTATTGTATTCCTTGATCATGAGGCGTGTTTTGGCGCGCACCAAAAACAAGCGGCAGTTTTCTTTCAAGTGTCCCTGTATGTTACCTAAGAATCACGACGAGACCCAGTTGTCACCAATGAACGGAGAAAGTCAGCTGTCTAGCAGCACTTCACAAGACCCCACTACATGTAGCCCTGAAGCTGGGACCACAAAACCGGATGTCGTTCAACACAAACCTATAGTCAGAAGAGGCTCTAAAAAAGGTAGCGACAAGAATCTCATTGCTAATTTAAAAATTGCTGGAACACTTTTTGTTGTAACAATTGTGTTTTTTGTGACATTCTTCCCAGCATGGTTGATGGTGACACGAATAGTACCTATTGACGTCATACTTTTTAACATTTACTTCTTGTATAATGTAGCAAATCCTATCATATACGCTTTCATGAACCAAAATTTTCGCAGACATCTCCAGGAATTGTTTTCTTGTCGGAGGCGGTAAAGAAGTTGTTGACCTCGTTGAATGTGATAAGTTTATGTATGAGTGAAGCTTTGCAAGCCAGCCCCTTAATCACTGTGAAGTAGTATTGTGATTGCGTTAAGGATAAGGTAATGTGGTAAACTAAAATTGTCAATGTATTTGACAAACCAGGATGTGGAAACAGGATTGTGGGTAATCGTACGCAGTTTTTACTTATTGACAAAGTTCATTCAAGTTGTTGAAAATGGATTGGAATAAGTAAGAGAGATATGAGTTGACACTGGATCAAACTGGTAGGGGTTAAAGTCTCAAATTCCCCTACAATTCCAGTGTGAAACACGAAGATATGCTTACAACGTATCTGAGAAATACGATCTTCAAAAAAGAATTTCGTCGTTCTTCACAACAGAACGTCGTCGAAAAGATCTGTGTTATTTATATCAACAAATATATTGGTGAAAGAGAAGAAAATTATGAGTTTCAACAATACGATCTTCAAAACAGAACTTCGTCGATCTTCAGAACAGAACGTCGTCGTTCTTCACAACAGAACGTCGTCGAGAAGATCTGTGTTATTTATATCAACAAATATATCGGTGAAAGAGAAGAAAATTGTAAGTTTTAACAAAGATATATACCTCATCTGTGATTGTGAACAGCTTGTACGGGGATAGCTTTTGGCGAGGTGCAGTAACGAAACATTCATACTGGAGGTGTGTATTGCTGTCATATAACTAAATGGAATGTATATAAATAAGAAGATTGGCCCCGAATGCAGCTTAACGTCTCTCTCACAACTAAGTACTAAGTAACTTGATTGAGCAGATTTCCTCACCTCACCAGGACTGTATCGGTCATGTGTGAGGTATGTTGTGAGTGCTGACGTAGGCGTAACGCCATCGTTTGTGTTAAATGACTTGCGTATCTTCTTAGAGTGATGATAAGCGTATCTGACATATATGTTTGTAGTGGTGACGTTATCCAGGTACGCTGCCCGATGAGATCAAACCAATATCGGGAAACAGCTCTGATAGGTATAATGCAGCTTTACTTTATGGTTGATGCAACGTATTATTTAGTTTCTCCGCACGATGTAACACATAATTGGTCAGCGAGGCTGTTGTAACGTCAATACACAAACGCTTTTAGCTACGGTGTTTCTAAACATTTTCGTTCATGGAGATTGGATGGATACCACACCCTTGTGCTGCGCGCTACGACGAGTCACAGGAAGAGCATTTCTTGAAAGCTTCCGATCAGCATGGTCTGCATGGGTATTTATTTTGAGTGCGTTTTCGATACGGGCATATCTCAGGTGAGGAATACAAACCCGAACTGTCTACAATCATCGCCAGAAGTTCACTTACACTTACGTTATGTAATTGTCACATTCTGTATATACCTGTAGATTGAATTTATCGGACAAGTGACAAATAATAGTCCTTGTAGCAGTCTTATAGAAAACATGATCGAACGAAATCTAGAGCTTGATTTAAGAAAATGTGTAAGGTTACTGCTATAAGCTTACTGTTCACACATCAGTAAACTTTCTATGATTGTTATAATGTGTAACACCTAAAAATTTGTAAGTCTCAATTTAAAGAAGCGTGGTTTTAGACAAACTGGGTACCAGCGAGTGTGGTAAGTGCATGCGCAGCCACTGTTGTTGTCGAGTAAAATAAAGTGGCGGTTTTTATATCTACTTAAGGAATCAGCTGTGGGTATGTTAACTATCAGCTGGGTCTACGGATAGGGCAATTGTTTTTTGTCCGCCTGAAACGTTTAGTTAAGCATTTTGCGTTCAAGTTGAACCATTTCGATACGCTTACTCAATTCAATTGTAAAGGTTTGCGCAAGATTTTTTGGAGTACATGTAAAAAAAAAAGAGACACGTTTAATTAACAGAGCTTGTAATTGTGTATAACTCGGTGTCATTGCATGACTATATGCTTATAGTAACTACCACTGTAAAGATCTTGTTATTCTATTTCACGTGGAACCTCGCACGTGTCTGTTTTTTTACTATGTTAATGCCCAGAAGATAAGGTATAAATATATGGTTATAGCTTAACTATCTGTTCCTACACTAGCCTGTAACACAGTTATCTAATATGTAAGTCTCTGTCACTTCTACTTACATTTTGGGTACTCTTTAACAAGTAGTCTTTCTTTATTTTGTTTTGTCCTGTTGTGCCGAGGTTCAACTGTAGGAATAATTGTTATAAAACTAACGTGTTATAATTGATAAGGTCAATCTTACGACACCTGTTTCATTGGGAAATTAATTTAGTTACGGTTACGATATATCCTCTCGGTTTCCATCACTACAAGAAAGCTCGAAGTGCAGTGCAAATGTTCGGTCTACCTTACGACGCCTTTTTTGTTTTGTTTTTTTTTGGGGGGGGGCCCAAATATATATTATGGCTATACGAGATAGCCTCAAAAGAACCAAGAATCTTGCATATGACACAAAACACCGCAAAATATATAGAAAAAAACCCAATAAAAATACAGTTTTCGGTCTCACATTTGTATCGGTAAAATGCAGTGGTGACATTTGACACCATTTATACCTGTACGTTCCCTTCGTTGAGGTTTCCGTCTCCTGGGCATATGTTATATAGTTGTAAAATATTTAAATGAGAACATTATTCCTTCCCCAACCTGTTTTTCCACCATAGGAAATAACATGATTACCCCTTGTTTGCCAAGCTACGGAGTTACCCATTCTGTCTTGTTAAAGTTAGTTTTGTTCATATTCACGTTTTGTGAAGTCGTAAACATTTCGACTTAAACCAAAGTGAGAGGCATCAGTCTGTGTCTGTCAAGTTTTAGCCAAGTAAGCGACCACTTTGTATGAATCCAAAGTCCTTTCAACTTTTAAAACAAATTGAGTTGTTTTTTGTTGAAAACGTATAGACAAATTTCATGAATTTCAAGCTTGACAGAAAGTTTAGGTGGAGTTTTGTCCAATTTTCTTTTTTCTCCACACAAAAGTGTATTAAACTTTCACGATATTGGGGAAGTTTAGTTGAAAATTTTAACAAGTCTTATTATTAGGATGATTTAAGTTTACTCCTCCAAAAACAATAATAACGCATTTTTAAAAAAAAAAATGTTGATTCGCTAGAATGATGATTACATCCATGTTGAAGTAATTGCGTCAGCAACGTTTAGGTAGGGTTCGGTCTGCATGTGTCATACATTAAGCAATTTAATAATTCTTTTCAGAAATACAGCTTGTTTCAAAATCTCATTAAAATGAGACGCAGATGTTACGGATTATTTCCTGGCTCGAATGTCCACAAACTTGCGATTCGTCTGATGATCATTGCTATGGAAACAAACAGATTATATGCTTTGCCACTGACCAATTCAGATGTTCGACTTTAATTTTCTTACTCTAGGTCATAACGTAGAGTAACTAATGGGATGTACATTCGTTAAATTCGTTCCCAAACGCAAATAATTTGTTTTAACCCAGATGAAATATTTGTCGGAGCTCCGCAAGCAACAGAACCGAATCATTCTATAAAATATATAGCTGTCTAGATTGGTATATATATACTTACTTGATTATGTAGCGAAATTGTAAGCGTTTCTTTAAAGTACCATCTGCAGTTGTATTGTAATAAAAAATAAGCTTCCGCTCTCTACTGTACACAGCATATTTATGTCGATATTGTATCAACGCTGAAACCCTGTATAATCTCTCCTCATGAGCTCTTTTTCCAGCGTGAGTGTGTTGTTGTTGGTGTCGTTTAACTGGCAGATTTCAGACGGTTCGCCCTATTCATGGGAGAGGTCGGAATGGCTATCGTCTCAACACAAGTTCCAACGGGTTCTGATTTCACTGTTTTGTGACTATTACGTATAAATGTTTTGTAACGCTAGTCAATGTCTTGTGTTCTATGTCATTGGTGACTCGTGTATGTGTTGAGAACAAGCCATATTGGCTTCCGTTAACTTGTATCAATCTATTTTGCTTTTAAACGACACTACGGCCCGTAACATGATTTTTTGTTTCAATTGAAAAGTATTAATTTCACTTCACAGCAAAACAGAATGGTGCACGCCCTAACGTCTTAACTAATCGATCATGCACAGCTAGACATCTTGACTTCCGTCGATGTCTCCTGATTCGAGACAATTTTTATCCGCACAGAAGAATCGGAAATGGCAGAATGGCATTCGTCAAAAGATTAAAATAATAAAGTAATAGTGCGTTCTGCCAATGACGCTGAAGACAATTATTATGATAATTTATTGTATGAATATTCACATGCTCGTTACTCATACATTAAATTGCCTCTGCTGTTTGTAACGTACGAGTTATACTTTAAGGATGAAATGGCCGGTACA
This sequence comes from Mopalia vespertina, assembly GCA_030265115.1. Classification (NCBI taxonomy): domain Eukaryota; kingdom Metazoa; phylum Mollusca; class Polyplacophora; order Chitonida; family Mopaliidae; genus Mopalia; species Mopalia vespertina. The sequence continues at coordinate 4,362 of JAQQZZ010106545.1, read as the reverse complement.
TTTGCAAACATTTACATGTAAAGGAATTTGTGTCGAGTGAAATATGGTATTGTAATCAGTTCTGATGTTACGGGAACATTTCAATGCTAAAAACATTTTATCCAGTTTATTAATATGAAGTTGGCAATATTATATAATATTTACTATAACACATAAAACAGATATAGAGGCATATTTATTTATACCTAAACTTGGGTATGTATTCACTAATGTATATTAGCTGATTAAGTATATTAAAATTGTTTGCCAAAAGAAACAAAATGTAGTGTACAATATTGTTCGACCACACATGTTAACACCAAAGCTGTTATTTATTTTATTGAATTGTATTATTTCACACTTTCAAATTCAACTATAGACTGGGACAATACGTAGTTTGTGTATATAAGATTACCATGGAAATGCCGTCAGCTTATACACCATTGCCCCATCCTCCCCTCACAAACAAGGTTTTGCTGTGAAATAAAACAGTATTTGGATATTAAGCAAACTTGTCCTGTGTTTTTTTGTTACGAGGGTGATTTATTACTTTAATCATATCACGTATAACGTAAAGGTATCATAGTATTCCCGTCGGGCGAAGCGTCTTTCTCGATACGCAGGTATTGTATTCCAATCCAGGTCGGGCCATTAAGCAATGAGTTGCTACCCTGTATCCAAGAAGGAAGCATTCGGGACTACATGTGACACCCCCTGCCAATCCATGAAGTTGCTGTCATTCGGTATATATCGGGATTATTATTACATGGAATCGACTCAAGAGAACACCGACATTGCATCTGGTATTGTTACTGGACACTAGGTATTGATATGTAGTGGCACATTCTCGAGAAGATATTTCACCAGCTATACCATAAGTACCCGTAGTACAAAATAACACTTGAATAAGAAAGGCACACTCGGGAAGTACGCCGGCGGTTTGTTAGATAGAGCGACATGTGAGCAAAACAAGGTCTATTTAAATTTTATGACTGAATTTGCACAATTTTGATTTTTTGTTTGTGTGGTTTTTTTTTCGCCATTTTAATTTTACTTCTCGTAACAGCCCTGGTAAATTGCCAAACAAACAGAGGAAGCAAAACTTGACCATTTATATTTGACTTCTGCGATTTGGGATAGATGAGTGGACACATATGTTCCGATGAAGACTTCTGTGACTTACGCTTTTTAATAAACAGTTGTAGGTGTTAAAGAAGGCAATCATTCTCCAAACCGTTAAACTCATCAAAGGGTATTATGCCAATCTGTTGACAAACTGTAACAAGCGTTTTTGTGGAAAATTCCCGACTAACATATTTTGATTAGACTAGGTGAACAGATGAGCATGGGTTGAAATGTTCAACTATATAACTATATTCATTTGATGGTGTTTGAGAAACGTGTTCTTCTCATTGTTAATTTGCATTCCCGACGTTGAAAGGAAGTCCAGAAGACTATAGTTGAGGACATCCGACAATGCGACAAGAATATGATTTAATTAAGGTACCAAATGTCCACAGAGTAAAGCGATTTGAAAAGTGTTGTCGCATTCGAATAAAATGCATTCAAATAAAATGTCCTTGAACAGAACATTTTTACAGCAGAATGATGTATACCAGCATAACGTAGTCAATTGAACAAGGTCAAATGTTCTAGTGAACTTGTTTATTTTACTACTTACTACTTTATACTGGTATATAGCATTCAACCTCTCCTCTTTTAAGTCAAGTTACACCTGGTGACGATACAGGCAGATGCATCAAACCTTGTGGTCCATCACTATACATGAAGTGGTTATCCAGAAATTATATAGTTATGAAACCCCACTTCTAAATGTCGTTCAAAACTTATAACTACTGTATCTGGTAAAAAATACTGATGATAATAAATTCAACGCCTATTTTGCGTGATCATTACATGATTATCCGGCATTAGTCCTTGACGTTCACACACTGGATTACAATTGGATAATAGAGAGACATGTTTACTTTCAGCTAAATTTAAGGTTAGGATAATGCTCTTGGCTTATATCATTAACTGCTTTTAGTAAAAAAAATTTAGAAGAAAAGATAGATATGTATAACAAATCAAATTTCATTAAGTTCATAAGATATTGGCGAACACCTCTGGTAATTTGTTAAAAACTGCATTCATAACACCAGAAGTAGTGGATGGCTCAGACTTCAGATTTTGGTACATTGACCATGAATCTCGAGGGAGAGTAGCCTCGGGATAATAAAGCTACTCAGTTTAAATAAAGTTATTGTTCTTTTTATTATTATTATTATTATAACGTTATTATTATTATTATCATTAGCATCATCATATCATCATCATTATTATTATAATTATATTTTATTTTATAGGCTGACAATATTTTACAGACGCGTGAAAAGATACCGGAGCGTCTTCAGTTTATTCAGGCTGATCGATTTTAATTTCCTGTTCAATACGTTCTTCAACGGATGGCTGCAGTCATCTGTAGATCTAACTCGACATCCTACATTTCCTGTTGCGAAGAAGATTAACTAGGCGATCGGGTCATTGACACTTTTACTGAGATATCAGCATTGATTATTCACGAATGAGCATAAAAACATCATCGTTTGACCCACCTTTTCAGCTTTGTTTTGACACTCGGGCGTATGTCGGAGCTATCCGTATCGACAAGGCTAAAATCTGTTGAGAATTCAGTATGTCTTGCCTTTAGTCACCGCTGAGAGAGCATTATTGCAACGTAGCACTCACATGCTTGTTTTATTGGCACTGTACTTGCGTCATTTTAATCAAATGCATTTGTATACTATCAATATCAATCTATCAATCATTCATCAAATCAGTCAATAAATCAATCAATCGATCAATCAATCAAGCAATTATTCGCATTCAAATGGATGGCAAACAAAGTGCTAAATGTTTTATCTGTTATGTAGGTGCCCCGCGTCTGCTTACTTATCTTTCTTCGATGTAGTGCTCATAGCGCAAGGTACACGCGGGTATCATAAGTTGTTACTCCTGTTTCATCTCGGTCTTCCATCGTATATAAGTAAGGCAGACTGAGAAGTGGACAATACATCGGCATAGAAGTGAAATAACATTGAGTCTGGTGCTTAACCTCAAATGAAACAAAACAATATGCCGAATGACAGTTAAATCGCTCTATTGTGTCTAGTTATTATCCTTTCTGGTTTTTGCTTGTTGCCAGTTGCTTAGAGGGTGGTTTCTTTCACCCATTGGGCTTGTAAATTTGTACGCTTTCATACATTCCTTTCATATGCACGAATAACACTATTGCAACTGTCTAACAGGTTTATAGATCATTCCCATCTGAATGTAATTATTATACAACCTTATATTCGTATGCTGATTGCAACAATAATGCCCCAAGGAATCAGATAGGCTCATCTTAATTGCATATTAAAAAGTGCCTTGGCCCCATCTGGAATAGTTATACAGTTATACCCATAAAGCTATAGAGGTTGGCGATATAACTTGGATTACCAAATACCATTGTAAACATCACGTAAAATATTAATACATGGAAATTCTCACCTCATAGGAATTCCAAACGAGTACCTATATCGGCTGCATCAATGTGAATGTAATTAAATTTCCACATATTTTTTGGAATAAAGGATTGATTGATTGATTGATTGATTGATTGATTGATTGATTGATTGAAGTTTTATGCCGTGCTTAAGGGTATTTCACTTATATGACGGCGGTGTATTCCAACATTAACTGACTCTAGCACAACCAAGATGTGAAGCGTTTCCATAATGCTAGAAAGTTAACTTTCCACCAGTGCTAAGTAAAGACAGAATTGCTACTCTTCAAACAAATTCCCCTTTGCCAGAGGACAAAGGTAAGACACTGAACGTTAATGTTGACTATTACTATCGCCTTTAAACAATGAATGATTCATTTGACATCGAAGCGTTCACACCATATTATTCATTACCATGCAAATACTATCACTGAGCGACCAGAAAAAAAAGATAAAGGAATATTGATCCATAATAGGTATAAAGACAATAACTTATTATTTACTCGATGTTCGGTCAACATGATTAAAACCGAACAACAGTTCATTGGTCAGCTCATTGATGAAAAAACTGCGCACAACCCAGCAAACTTACCATTTTCCGCTATTATAACAACCCAAACACGGTCCACCAAACTATAGAGATGATGGCGTTGTGTGGGCCAGAAGCATACAAAGTATAGAGCGTACACTGTACACCGCACCAAGGAGGCCACAGCTGACAACACGATATACGAAGTTTCATGCCAATAGTGCAATACGGGGGTTTCCAGTTATAACGTCACGACAACAGAGTGACGTCCCTTTGCGAAATGACGTTGCCACTTTATGGCACTGTA
>JAQQZZ010106534.1:0-15884 GCA_030265115.1 Mopalia vespertina | reverse complement strand
TTGAGATCGTATGTCCAAATGTGGAAGTCCTCTCTGGTGGTATCTTTGTCAGTAACAGTGACGTCAAAGGGACCGAACCGCGCATGCTTATTCGTCCAATAAACACCAACGGTCTGCAAAGACACGTTTACACGTATGAATCACTGATACTAATTACGACATTTGTGTTAAAAATCTCAAAAGATTATCTATCGACTATAACCCGGTAGGGTCAAGAACAATTTATTTGTCTACAATAAAATATATTTCATAGAGGCAGCCGCAGTACAAATGGAGTTGTCTGGGCCGTATTCATTAAGATATTTAAATATTACTGAAAGTTAAGAAATATCAAACCAATTTTCAAACATTACTTTCAACAAATCAACGCAATTTTCTTAATGTTTTTTGGCTGTTAAATGATAGATTAGCAGCGATTTGTTTAACAAGGAAACATCATTATGTCACATTAATTTTAATTTCAAAATGAAAGGCTTAAAATTGGTATTTTCAAGAAAGGAAACATTGAAGAACTCTTCCGATAAATTTACATTAGTTTTCCTGAAAAACTTTGATGTTTATGTAAACCTTGCGCGTTTTGGATAACTTTTCACTCAATAAAATTCCAAAGAATCGTTATTCAGTACGATGTTTTTGTCTACACACTTCTCAAGTGTTCCCGCTTTAAAGGTGATGTATGTTACAACAGCTATATTAAAAATGTTGTAACGTAAAAAGATCATATATAATTACGATTAAATCATATTGAGTGTTAATTTTAGCTACCCGCTGGTGTATATTGTTGACCTAAACATTTATGTTTCTGGGAGAAAAAGATCGAAAACTTTCCGATCGAGTTCTTTAATTTTCCCCTCCATGAACAGATAGGATGTGCCCATAGCCGGATATACTGTACGGATATGGTGCCCTTAGCTAATCGTTTTGTTGTGCTGAAAGACAAATGTTCATTCGCTGCTAAGTAGATATGGTAAGGCTAAGTGTGCACCATAACACCCTTAGCCTGAGGGCAGTTGTTTTCTGATAACAATATACAGTTTATAAATAAAGATAAATACAATTGTGTATGCATTATCCGGGTGTCAAAATCGCGTCTTTTGCCTTTGATTTCTGATACAAGGAAACTAACATGGTCGTGATCTTCTTCAGTATTGAGCATAACAATTGTTTCCACAGAATGATCATAAACCAAACGCCAGAAATCCACCACTGTATTTGTTAGGGGCATCTGAGTTATGATGAACCTTTTCTTTGTCTCGTATGCCTGGAGGAAAACACAAACATATATGATTACTTTTAAGAAAAAAAAGGTATTCGCCGAAGTACTAACTAAAGATAATGGTCTCTGCAGTTTTAAAAAAAATATTGTTTAAAGTTTGTGGATAGCCTGTCTAATCATGTTGGAGCCAATTCAGTAACTGACTTGGAAAGTCACGTATATGGGGACATTCCATGCCACATCGTTTCTTTATCTTATACTATTTCATAAATATTCACAATAACCGCCACCAAACGATGTGTCTTATACGTGACTTTCCAAGTCAGTTACTGAATTGGCTCCAACATGATTAGAAAGGCTATCCACAAACTTTAAACATTTGTCTAAACTGCGGATTAAATTCTTTTTATACAGCCTAACGTGATTCCCCTCCCCCCCCCCATTTAATGGACTACAACAGAGATTTTGGACCATGATTGGGTCGTTTGTTTGTTTGGGGATTTACTTCGTATTCAAGGGTATTTTTAATAGGACGACAAATTGTCAACTTCTTACCATGCCTACTTACATCAAGTGGAAAAACGGATGAAAACTTCTTAAAAATTACCAACAATGATAGCAGGAGCAACACGTGTGATTCATTTTTATAAGAAATATCTCAATTATCAAAGTCCGTCTGTTGACCATCAGGTATATAAGTGAGTCACACAATGTGACTCAGGGGTTACGAGGGTCCCTCCCGCTTTTATGCTGTTATTAAGCAAAGAAAAGTATGAAGTGGACAAACCGTTATCATATAAGTGAAATACATGAACCTTTGGACACGATCAAAGCTATTTTGAGTAATAAAATAAACCAAGATTAACTATCTTTGTAAGAGTTTTTCTCAACAATTAAAAAATCATATTTTCCCCGAAATTGAACAATAAGCAAGGTTTATGACACTGCCAAACAGCTGTTTCTGCGTTTTAAACAACTAGACGTACCTCTGTAGCAACAAACTAATGCGGACACCCTATTGATTTTTGGTTTTGTATTAGTTTTATTTTTTTTGCTCGGATTTTCAAACCATAGTTAACGCCTGCGTCTCAATTCAAACGAACTTCAGGGTGGCCGTATCTCCTATTGCCTTTTATAAAACACCAGTTACTAACAACTTGATCTTGTTCTATGGAACAAATAATCCTCATATGGGATAAGCCTTGCTCGTTCACGATGTCTTTGAATTTGTATAATCCTTTGGTTCAAGTTATGGTGCGGTAACATTACATGTTTTGTGTGTAATTTTATGGTGTTAATTCTCCTCCACGGGATCTGTGAGGAATAATGGTAAGAAATTGGCTAATCCTGTCTTGCACGAAGACGTTCTGATCGTCACGCACTTGGTTCATCTACTATTCGATTTAACGGCGGAGATGTAGGAATCTAAATTCCTATAAATCTTCGCTCCATTCTACTTTTATTTTATTTTATTTTTTATTTATTTTTTATTTATTTACATATTTTTTCTCTAGATAAAATGTTTTCCGCATCCCCGATGGTCACCTAAAGGCGAAAAAACATATCCGGAACAAAAACACAGTGAAAGTCTCTCTGAAGAGTAAATAACAACGTTTTGCATATGGTGGATAAAAATTATCAAATTAATAAATGAACAAAAAACAAAGAACAGTACTTAATATATCCTCACCGCCACCAGGAACAATGATAATCTAACGAATTTTATATAAACTTTAATAAATATTTGTGTACAGGAGTCTGAAACGTTCAATATAACGTAATAAAGAGTTAATACCAGTGAGTTAAGCAGGCGAAATTATGATTTATTCGTATGCCTATACTTACAGGTAGGAAGACAGCGTTTATGTAATCAGTCCCCCCTTGGACAGGTGTTGATAGGTACGGTCTGTATTCCTCAACTGTAAACATAAATTTTCACTCTTTGACGAAAATTAATCTAAGAAAACCATTTTTGTCGCAATGGTTCCGTATAAAAACAATCGTTTTTGTCTAAAGAAACCCCAAAGAACCAGTATTCCGGAGAGTGTAATAATATAACAAATATTAGGCCTTACGATATTGCTGTAATATGGTGAGTTAACTAATACTATATTCGTAGACAATCAGAACATTTTTCGAAACAGCTTGGACCTTTCCTGGTTCATTTCGTCATTTATATTACGTGGATAGCCGCAACCTGACCGAAAGCAAATCAAGAAATAGATCCGCTATTTTTATTGTCGCTAGGTGTAGATCTGACAAAATCATATTGCTAACGACGATGACCAATCACAAAGCTTCTTCCCAACACTTGATAATGCTTAACTGGAAATTAAGCTTAAGTTATGTGACTTTTAATTGGCCAATCGAAACAGTGACCTTTCGTGAAGCTAGCAATATCTGACGTCATTAGACGCTGTTACAGGATATTAATTTCATAGAGACATCTATGATGACTGAGATAAACAACTTGTGACAACTGGCAATAGAGATCCTGGAGCCATTTTCGTAGGACAAAAAACTATCATAGGATAACATTTAGTCATGTTAAACTATAGGTGTAAAAATAGCATACGAGATGTTAATGTTGTACGAGATTTTGTCAAAGATTTTTACTCAGTGGCTCCTGAATGATTTCTAACTTGCGCTATGAATGAATTGTTTTTCGGGGCGTCTTTCGCATAGCATGCACCTTTGAAGTCTTTTGTGCAAGATTATCTGTAGGTTACATACAAAGGTTGGAGAAGCAAACTTATGTCAAGTTCCATACTATCTGCAGGCCCAGAATCTTTCGACACATGTTTATCTGTGCACGTACTGCGTTTCTTCAAACAATAACCTTTGCCCACATAACGTTGATCTATAGGCCTACAGATCCCAACAACAACAACAACAACAACGTCTTTACAAACATTGTGTCGCAGGTGCAGGAATCATATAAAAAATCAGATAATATAATTCTGAGAAGTTATTGAAAACGGTTTGTTTGCTTCCTTTATTGTGGTCACAGCGTATTTAATTTCATATTACTCATTTCCCCAGCAAGAACAACACGCTGGGGTGATATTTTGCATATCAAAGAAAGATAACTTTATTTCACCTGGTAAAATTTCAGGGTGTCTGTTTTTGTCGATGTTTTTAGGATCCAGGGCTCGGTCACGGTTTCTCTGAGAGGAAACTGGTAATGCATTGCAGAGTTCCTAAAAAGATAATGCACTTGTTTATTAACAGACATCCAGAAAATCTAGTTCTATCGTTATTTAAAATTACGAGTCAGTGAGAATTGTATCTTTAGACGGATATAGTTTATCGCAATATGTGACAAAGAGCAACGGTCACTTCCGCATTAATTCGGTGTAAAAATTTAGCTTAAGACACCAAGCCGCTTTGGGGCGCCCCATGATGGATGGTTCGAAGGCATATACATACATTCTTGTTAGATGCATCTATACATGCTTATTGTCTTTTTTTATCGGAGTAATATTCCACAGATGAAGAACACACTATTACGTTATTGTGTAGCTTGGCAAAGATTGTCAGAATATGGTTTACTTTTAAATATTCCATTCCAATCCTCTTTCAGTTGTTTTTAGTTTGAATCTTAAATTTACATAAATGATCCCCTTGGCAGTGACACTCTTCTGACCATCCTCGGTACGAACAAAGTCCTTTGTCAGCCGGAGAAACAAATTATTTGTAAATATAAATAAACGCTGATCAGTGATCGATTATGCATGTGTGCCTCCCCAAACCCCCTCCCCCAAACTATATATTCTGGGATTATCACAGCTGCCACCAACCCGGCATTGGCTTGTAACCCAGCCTGACTATACCTCGTACTGTTCCTCCAGCTTTACTCGACCAGTCTTTGGATTAACGCCAGACAATTCTGTATAAACTTTGTTAAAGTTCACCGAAGAAACAGAATTGCCGCTGAATCTGAACGCTTCCACCAACGCTTCGTGAAGAAACACATACTGTGCCTGTAAAACAATAATATATCTAGATACAACTATCTAAATATCTAGCAGGTGCCCTTCTGAAGGCTCAGATTGAAAATATATTTTTTGAAAAGCAAATTGACAATTCTTGTTTAATCACATTTCTTGTCAATGTTAAAACAGTTTCTTTCACCTTAGAGCAAAGGAGCCAAGGCTTACACTGCCTATGTTAAAAGTCTCGCATCGTGTTATTATACAAACTACATAAATATGTTTATACTAGATTTAGTATCGGGCCCTAACCATGCCATAAGCAATATTTGCTTTAAAGTTAATAAGTGTGTTTCGTTTCAGGTTATCATGTTCACAACAGATACAGACGGGAATATTGTAAAGTCACGCTTGGGCAGGTATACAGTTTTGAAGAATATCGTAAAATGCGAACGCATCCTATGTCTTAACTGGAGGATGCTACATTACAAGTTTGCTGTTAATTTGCGATGAATTTATCGTGCTAACAAGGTGTATGACAGACGGAGCAAACCTACGTCAGGAGTCAATGATGGTCCATTGAATATACCGAAAGGACTTGCGTCAATTACACATCAGTCAGCTATCCAATGGTAGTTTAAGTATAACTACGGAGCATAAGTGTAACCGTCGCTACCTTATAACAGTCGCCTGGCTTGTAAGTGTTGTTAGTAAATAAAATACACTTGATCAATCAAACAATAACGCATCTAAAACAATAAAAACAATAACGTTTTATATTTACTATCCGACACTTGCAAGCCAAGCGACCGTGTACTTACCTCCGTTTGGATCATGTTGACCCGCTGTTCGCGAAGTCTGTTAACACACCCAATCAAATCAACGCAGCCTATTGCCTGAGCCTCTTGTAACAGATAATCCAAGGCTATGTAAGTACCAGTACGACCCACTCCGGCACTGTAACAGAATCATTTTGATTGAATTCGTTTTAGATATGGATACTATGTTTAGAACTTGAGATAAGCAGGTAAAAAAAAAGCCCCCACAAAGGTAATTTGTTGTGATTTTAAGTACTTCTATAACTTCCACATCTTATTTTAATCTAGTGCTTTGTTGAATAATAAATCCTCAACTCTATGGCATTTTAAACTCTATTGAAATAACGTTTTGTCTAGCATTTACGTTAAGAAATATGTATATTTGCTATGTATGCAAATTCTCATGTTATTGGAGCAGACCAATGACTCGTTTATTTTGAGGTAAAATTTCAACATGCACCTACCTGCAGTGAACAACAATAGGTCCTTTAAGCTTGACATTACTGTTGTTCACTTTTCCCCGAAAGTCCAATAAGCTGTCGGCGTGTGTGGGGACTCCATGGTCCGGCCAGGACGTGAAATGAAACTGCTTTACAACGTTTGTTTTGTTCGTCTATAAAACAAAACATGATGCGAGTATTATACGCGTCCATCTTTTGGGTTTTAGGAACAACTTTTTGTGTGATAAAGCATTATTTTTGGGCATATTTACTTGATGTTCACTGGTTTCAGTTGCTCTACTTTTGTGGAATGTGTTTTGCTATTCAGCATTTTTGTCCGATTAAGTTCGCCAGTAGACTAATAGCAATACTTCATTGGTTGACATTCTGCACTTGGTCGTATTCCATGACTACTTTTTAGACATTGACAGACATGGAATAAAATGAAAGGAACAGAAACGCTGGTGGAAATTGACAAAAGGAAGTTTCCAGTTCAACAAAAGAAACGACTTTGTGATGGCCACGATCTCTTGAATAGAGGGTCGTCAGAGCAACATAAACCTCATTCTATCACAGGATCAAATCATTATCTTTTCCGTCGAGAATTTGAGTATGAGGCATAGAAGTAGTGCGTATACTGATGACGTCATTGTCGAGGTATAACTTAAGTTAAGAATATGTTACAATCGAGAGAAATCGAAAATCGAAAGGTTGGGAAAACTTTCTTATTGTGTTTTTTGTTAATCCCTTTCTCAATTATAATGATACTACGGTACTTCATTTAAGGTCTCGTCTTTTGACTTTGCAAGTTTCTTAGTTAACTGCGTTACGATTCCCTTCCCAGTCCACGTGTTTGATGGGAATAGTACTACGGCAATAACAACAACAAAATAAATGGCTCGTCAATACAGGCCAGTGATTTACCCGCTTAATCTAAGCACAAACCAGCCTTACTGATCGAGGAACCTAACGCAATGTGTAAACGTTGCCCATGTTAGTGCATTTTTGGAATAATATATGATTTCAACTGAGTTAAACATTCTTTTTATATCTGTCTTGTTATACCTGTAGATGTGTAAGACTCAATTCCCTGACGACATAGTCAGCAAACAATTCATGTTTGAGCAGCTTCACTTCAATCAAACCAAACGTTGCTGTACCAGAGTCTGGCCAGTACCTCAAACATTTTAGCTGAAATAAATCCAAACCAAAGAATTAATGAAATGGGCTCTGTGTTTTTATAACAAAATCCGTAGCGCGAAGTTTCTATACGTTAGTTGTCATATTTGCTTCATGTCAAGTATTCTTTGCTAAGACCGTATGTACTTTTTCCCCTCTGATAACGCACAAGCCTTCCTTGTTATGTCATGGTGAATCCTAACCTAGCTGCTCACTGTATATTACCGCCATATTTATTTTTTAACATGTAAATTGGCACAGTACTAAGATTGTCCCAATGAAAGTACACCTTCTCAAGCCAAGGGTCTAATTCTGAGCTGGTCGCAATTATATCCCTTGATATGCGGCCCATCGCAAACCGGAATAAAAGATTTAACCATGTTCCAGTAAATGATCACAGCTGTCAGGGGTAAGAATCTTAAATCTATAGGCACTTCAAGCAAACCTAAAATTCTGTCTTCAAAAAGGATTTTTTCGGGTTTTACTTTTGAAATAATAAGTACGGAAGTGTAAATTACACTAACTAGTTTGCTTAATTGCTGTACAGCAAGTGAGAGATGGATAGCATGTTCTTTGATCCTTTAAAAGGGGCAAATGCTAACAGTTGAATACACATATCATTTATGAGAGATGAAGAGTGAGCCAAGTTAGTGTCTAGTGTAAATAACATTTAGAGTAGATTATTCTGGTCTTTTTTCCGTGATCTAGACTTTACACAAAGGTTATGTACAACAAAAGCGTTAAAATGTATAATACATTTTAAAATTTAAAATTAATACAAGAGGGTGGTTTCCTTCACTTATTGAGTTGGCACGCCGTTATGCGAGCGAAATAACATAAGTACGGCGTTCAACCCGCAAATCAAACAAACAAAAATTCTCAATTACTATCCCTGAGTTTAGCACAACAAGCCGCATACCTTTGAATCTTCATACAGATTTGTCAACATGACAATCGTCCCGCTACTTTGTTCAAAAATCATTCGCATAAAATCGTCAATCATAACCTCAGTCGGACCTATAGAAAATTCAAACAGGAATTCACAATTTGCAGCAATGTTACAAACGCTTTAGTGCGTAGGAAAATGTTCATATATAAGAAATAATATTACACAAAACGGTTAATGGAAGAATTCCAGTTTACTTATCTACTATTTCTATAATAACAACAACTGATTTCAACCAGATCTAAATCAACTCCCTTTAATTATTGTAGGCCCTATTGCCGCAATACGTATATCTAACCAATCGTATAGCAGCAAACTGCGTCAACTGGATGACCAATCCCAGAGCTGTCCTCAAGCGCATGTTATTGCTTAACCGGGAATTGCCCTGGGCCTGCCCCGACAAGCAGGCTTAGGGGAGTAACTGTGTATCGCAGCCTCATTCCAGAGGATAATCTTTCGTGAACCCGGAAGTCATTCAACTCCGTTCAGCGAACCAATTTCTGTTCTATACAGCGACAATATAATACATTGGAGCTTAATTACGCATGATTTGAATTTCAACCCGACGAGGAACTTTTGTTACTGCAGGAGGATTTTGACGGATCATATGGCCTATTTCACATCCTATAGCCGGCGGGTGGCAAATGAAGTCATTTTGGTAGCAGTTATAACCAATAAATCATACATACTGACACATGATACTATGGTGTATTCGTGGCATACTTTAGACCAACGTTTTGTAGACCTCTTCAGGAATGTAACCTAGATACGCTTCCAAGGCATGGACAATGTAAACTACTCGATTTTATATAACTGGTGGAGCCCATTTATGTGGGAAAATTTTCATCTATCCTCTACGTGTTTTAATATATTTTTAAATAAGTGATCACAAGTTAACGACATTTCTGTTATGACGTGACTAACCGTGATGAAACACAGTATAACGACACCGTTTAAAAACAACTAGCGTTTCCAATGTTAACCAGCGCCGCTTGGAAAAAATCTGGAATTTTAACATTAAACAATGGTACTTCGCGATTGTGGACTGAAATCGAAGAGGATGTGTATAGTGCGTCTTCATTTAATTGTCAGTTCAATATTTTTGATTGTCACAGTCTTCAAACTACGAACTCTACAGAGTTCGCTTAACGTAACACAATCTTTTGTCTTTCACACTGTCACTATCGTACAAACAAATGTCCATAATCGTTAAATTTCGAAGGAGAGTGACTTTCTATCGCTTAGTTGGAGGGAACTTTCAGTCGCCTTGGTGCTTTTAGTACCAAAGGGCAAGAGGACGCCTATTTGTTTTAGATGACTCTTGTGTTTTCGTGTCGTTGATTGGTACCATTCGTGTCGAGAGTGGCTTGAGCCCCCAGTTGACCGGCACGCCAATTGTGAGTGAAATAATCCTAAGCCTCCAGCCATACAAAAATGTAAACCTCATACTATGGTACAAAAGTCCATCCCTCCCTCGTCCAATTCACTTACCCTGCGATGCGATGTACGTTTTCGGTTGGTCAAAACCCTGTAAAACAGATAATATTATATATATATATATACATCTAATGACCCTTTCTGTGAAGATATCCCATTGTTTTATTTAACAAGATGACATTGAGAGATGTATAAGTATCAGTCTAGCGGACTGGTTCTTAAAACCGACCCCTGCCGGCCTTTTTCTCCCCACAACGGCGGCTCATGGATCTTGTTCCTTTTACAGACCAATGGGATAGCTGCACCACATGATTTACAAAGCTGTTAACCCATACCATTGTTTTTTTCTAGTCTTTATATGTACATAATGGAATTAACGAACAAACCAAAACTACCCCAGATTATATGATTTATAAACTGTTTGTAAGTTTACTGACGGGTTTTACTAGGTTCTTTACCTTAAAGTAATCTACTTGTATTTCAGTGTATCAATCCCATCATATTTACATGTATATACAAATCCTTTTTTCTTAACCCGCTGACAAAATGCTATGGTTGTTCCTAGAATGGCCAGAACAGGATCACTGCGATGGAAATGAATTGAATAAGCCATCATTTGGGGGCGTTTTAGACTGCAGTTATCTATGTAGTATTCTAGGCGGCGGCCGTTTAACTGGCTGTCTGCAAAACAACTTTGTTGGGAACCAATCAAAGCCTGTGTAAAGATCTGGACTGGAAACCGCCAATTGGGGATTTTAAATGGATGTTTAAAAGCGAACCCTTGTCTGACAATCCCCGAAAAGCTAGATGACACTTGATGGATACAAAATGGCATGAACTTACGTTGATATAACATGCGTTGATGTAATCTGTGTTCACCTCGCCTTCCAAAGTGTTTAAAACAACACGCGAATGGTCATCTGAAACACAAAGATACAAAAGATTGTTTTATATTCAATGCAACATTCATGCGATGCAGCACATATGGTGACCTAAGCTGACGATATATTAAACTTGACCCACTTACCCCACCTCCACCTTTTAACACGTTCAAAAGAATCATCTAAGGCGTCACGAAGACCTTTGCATAGGTCCTACTAGAACAACAATTCGGGTTGCCCAAATAAACGAAAACATATATGCCTTTTAATTATGCTGAAAAATATAAATAATTGTAGGGGAGATTTTACAGCGCTCGGAAATTGGCAATATACAGACGTTACTGTAAAATTTTCTGGAAGGGTAGCCATCCAACTTTATTAACTTATCACTGAAAATAATGTCATAACAGCCAGATGCCCAAACATGTATTTTAGATGAATTTGGGTTGTTCTGGTAAATACAGCTGCTCAGAACAAATGAATAGAATTATATTGGAATAAAGTAAAACTTACATGCAAATAGATTCCTATATCTGTTTTTCGACTTGTTGTCTTGATGAGATGCCACATCGTGTTTCAACTGAGGACCAACTGGTAATTTCTACAAATAAACTTATACATATTTGTTGTTGATTTACAATACAGAACTATATTCTTTATGGAATAACGAACTTGTTAACAAGTGATATGTCATAATTTTACGGGTCGTACAATTTTGGGATTTTAAACACATAAAATAAATTATTTTCATTTGAATAAATTTATTGTGACCCTCGGTATAAGCATCAATACAGGTCGTTTGTATTTTTTTCAGAACCAGCTATAACAAACAAATTATAATTTTTTGGAGTGCATTCTTGTGATGTCATATGTATCAACGATGTTGGGAATTTTCCTAATTTGCAACATTTTGATTGATCGTGGTTTATTTCATTTTTCTCGACCTATCAAGTCATCGCAAATTAGGGTAAGTCGCAACTACTGATCGCAGTGCGAGAAAGCGCCTGTAGGGCGAACTCCAAGAAGCATTATACCTCAAATTCAACTTTGAACGCATCGTCAGCCTTCTTTCTGGCCACATACTCCCAGAAGTTATCCACAGCAACTGATTCAGGTGTGACGTCAGCGTTCATGTAGGTGTTAGATGTCGGGTTCTCGTCCTCAAGCAATACTTTGTTATCATGACCTACAACAATCCCTGTCATCAGTGGAATCAGAGCTACATATTCACAAGAATTGTCTATTAGAGAAATTAGGACGCTGATATATTTATAGACGATAGCTTCTCGTATATTTTCTGCCACAACGTTTCGACCGAGATTCTAAGGTTGTTTTCACGTTATTCTTATTCATTGAATAATAATTGCTTGAAAACGATCTCAACATCTAGATGGAACTACAAGGCGTTATATTCAAAGAGCACCCCTCCGTGAAGTCCGTTTCATATGTATTTCGCAATTCAAGTGTTACCAGCTGAGCACTTGCAGTCAAGTTTTATTTCTCGTCTGATGGCCTTGGTCTCCCGCATCTCTAATCGAAATAAATTCTTGTTTACAGATTTGACGTATAAATCTACGAATCCGTGTTCATTCCTTCCTTCCCAATATATATAACCATTGTAATAGAAGAGTTGTGTCAGAAATCACACAAGTAATTGCCATCTATAGTTGTACGTTATGTTCACCTAGATCACCGCCCAAACACATCCAACAAGAAAATATATGGTTACAGTTAACCAATTTAAGTGGACGAGCCTTAGGGACCGCTCTTCAACCGAGGCTATAATCGATTGCAGGTCTTAGATAATTCCAATATGTGAATCATTACTATGTTATGATGGAACACGACAATAAAACTAAACCAATAATTCCAATACGTGAATCATTACTATGTTATGATGGAACGCGACAATAATACTAAACAAATAATTCCAATAGATAAATCATGATTATGTTATGATGGCACGCGCCAATAATACGTAAGAAATAATTCCAATATATAAAGTATAACTAAGTTGTGATGACGCGGGCCAATAACACTAAACAAATAGTTACAATAGGTAAATGAGTACTATGTTATGAAGGCACGCCCCGATAATACTAAACAAATTAATCCAATGCGTGATTCATAGCTATATTACGATGGTAAGCACCAATAATACCAAACAAATAATTCCGATGTGAAAAAAGTGTAAATACTGCATTGTACTTACCGTTATTTACGGCGACTGGCTTTGGCTTGGGTTGGGGTTTCGGACCAAGTTCCATATTCTCGTAAACCACACCGTTGGGTTTCGGAGGTATTTGTGGTCTAGAAGGTTGTCCATGCAAGACATTCGTTGATGGCGCTTTATGTTGTATACGTCTCCTGGAAACAATAAAACGTGTTATTAAGACTTTAATATAACACGGTCAATCACTGGTATGGCAGGGAAGTGAAGTTTTTGGAAAACATGCCTTACGGGTATCGACTCAACACACGAATGCATTCTTTTCCACGTCTACCTTTCATATGACCTGTATATATTTTGTTAACATTAGTCACATTGGCCCAGGGATGCCGATTAAAAACAATCAAACTTATGAGTCATCTTATGCTCTTTATAAGCTCTCAGAGACAAGTTTCATAGTAGATTTTAATCTCGAGTTGTTATTGGTTACTTAGAGAAATCTCTAGAGAAGGTAAAAACAATTAAGATAAGTGGAAAATGTTATGTGTAGTTAGAGGTGTCCTTTTTCTTAATTTTGAACTTAATGATTTAAGCATAATTTTGTGTCTGAAATTTAGAAAAATAAAAAAGTTTCTAAAATCGGACAAAATCTGAGGGATCAGATATCGTCAGGAATAGGATTTTCGGAAACTTCAAATTATAGATTTAAATTTAGATATATAAGATCAAACTTGCATCAATTATGTTTAACTACTGAACTGTATCTAATAGTGCTGTCAAACGGGTCTATATTAACCCACAATTGGTCCATATATTGAACCAAAATGTGTCGGTAATGGACCAAATTATGTCTGTTTTAAGACAAAGTGTCCGTATTGAGCCAACATGGGTCCGTATTGATCAAAATGAGTCCATATTGAGGCCAAATGGATTCACGTATAGCACAATTGGGTTAAAGTGGAGTCAAAATGGGTCCGTTTTAGCAAAAATGGTCCGCATTTATAAAAAATGGGTCTACATTGCGCGAAATCGGGTCCATATTAAGCCAAAATTTGTCCACAATGAGCCCAAAATGTGTCCGTTTTTAGCCAATGTCAGTCAACAAAATCGTCCGTAGAATCCAAGGAATCATCAAACAACCGATAAAGAACTTTTATCAAAATTTGGTTAGTCAAAATAACAGAACAAAGTAATAACTTAGGCGTACCGGAGTATAATAACAATAACAACACCGACGATGAGTATAGCTCCAATGACACCAGCCACACTGCCTCCGATGATCTCAGCAGGTGAAGATCCAGCTTTAGGTTCCGTTGTTCCTACCACTGAAACACATGTGGAATTAAAGATGACTTGCTGTGTAATAATTTCTTCAGGGAGCTAATTCTTATAAACTGTTTTCTTTATAATTATTATTCATTCACATTATGTATGGATCTGATATAGATAAATTGTGTAATGGGCTTCCTCAATTAAAATAAAACATTTTTCGATGACCTCTGTGCCGTCATTCGAACAAATAGGTCATAGATAAGCAGACATATTTTACAATGAAACTTGACATTTTTTCGACCTTGAACTTATAACATACGAACTGCAATAATGTAGGCCTATGTACTTGAATAACATTAGCCTGCTGGTGAAACCAAGATAAAATAATGCGTTCAAAAGCATTCTTATATACAGCGGTGTTAGAAAGTATTATAATACCAGACATAAGACATCGATCCCCTTCAAAACCCTTCACACATCCTTATTGACAAGACCCGTTCAGCCGACTACAGGATACATAGCTGTTCAAACAATTCGGGCTACATGTCTCGTTACAGTTATATCCCCACGAACCAGGCGTGCATGCTGAATACAGAATGCGAGAAGATGCAATAGAATAAAAGGATATAAAAAGTCATGAAAACATATACTGAAACACTGATAACGGAAATTGCCAAACGAACGAAAAAGCTGAGTCATCATAATTACAAAATAATAGGATATGGGGCATAACGTAAATAAACATCAATCTAGTAGCTTGTGAAATAATTCAAATCATACACATGTAAGAGCACACAGCTTTTAATACTTACAAATTGATTCTTTTAAGACTCTGGCAAACATCAGGCTAAAGTGAACCTTGTCATTGTTATGGGAATAGGTGGGTAATGTTGAAAACTTGTTTTCGTATCAATGAAATGAAAAGCCCAGTCAGTTTATGGCCACATCCTATTTCTTCTTTAAAAGAAAACATTAAAAGTTTGTCCGGGGAAGTTCCGTTATTTCTCTGTAAAAATGTAATGTTCACGTTTCGGATGACTTTGTACACAATCAAATTATTCCAGTTCGTAATTATCGCCTACCAAGTTCTAAATTGATGCTGCTTTTTGTGCGCTATATGTTACAGCACCTTAAATTCAAAGCTTTATGTGGAGAAAAGATCATGATTATGATTGTTGATAATATGATTATATAAAAAAAGTTATCCTGAACGCACAATACACTATTTTTCGAGAATAATAACTGCACTTCGCCGAACGAGTTCTTACAGCTGTCTTTCCAAGGAAAGATAGGATTTGACCATATCCGCATACAATACGGTTCTAGTACACATAGCTAAGTTAGTTAAGTTAACGTAGCGGTGCTCCCTTCGTATATACCTACGCCAGGACGTAAAAATGTACGATGGGAATTCCGCTACGTTTACTAAGCTATAGCGAAGTCAGACTTTCTAAATAAATACATGTATATTGTCATATACATAGACATGAAATCAAACTAGTAATGTCGTTTTGCTAACAGCTTTTGTGAGTATATGCTTAGTTGGATAACTTACATGTGTAACATGTGTCGCCTGTAAACCCTTCGAGACAG
>JAQQZZ010106523.1:0-15885 GCA_030265115.1 Mopalia vespertina | reverse complement strand
CCCTCCCTAGAGTCCATTTTCGAGATTTTATTTAAAAACATGTCCTGAGAAAACAAACATATCTGAAAAATTTTGCTTTGGTATAAACACTCTTAGTTGGTACGCACGCATTCTCCGGATGTCATACCACTAGTAGTTTCTTTTGGAAAGGCAAAAAGAGAGCCTTGACCTTTCAACAGATTAATTTGAAAACTTTGAAAAGGGTCTCTGCTGTACATTATGGCCAAATGTAACCAGTGTGAATGAGGTGAGGTACCAAGTTGTCAAAGGGGGCAGACGCTCATGACATACCATATAGAGAAGACGCCTTGAACTTCCACATCGGCAGAGCAAACTATCGGCGTTACATATGGAAGAATGCTCTGGATGCTTAGCAGCAGACTGTGAAAAGTATGAGAACACCTGACGGTACAAAGAAGCCGAGGATGAACAGGATGCTGAGGTCTAAGCACATATCAAGCATTTGAGAAAAGTGATATATACATTTAATATAACATGGTTTGTATCGTTATTTGAAATGATACACTGACTGAACAAATGAAGTCTGTTTATTTTTAATCCATTTAGTACTCAGTGAATACGATGTGAAGAAAATGTCACTGACCACTTGCGTATATATATACATAAGAACATAAGAAACAACTGTTTCCAAAATGTTTGACGGGGGTGACGCTTAATTCCAAATACTTGGCCCTAGCCACCAGACAAAAAGCCAAAAGTGCGCCTTAATGAAGCAAAATCAAGGTGACCACCATTTTCCCCCATTAACCACTCCTTCAAACACATCCATATTGATAATAAATTGTGATATTTGATAATATTCTCTTTTTGCAAACAGCGATTGTGATTTCCTGCCTGTTTATTGCAGTGTTCGTCAAGAGCGGTTTCCTTTACCCATGGTTCTGCCACGACGTCATTCGAATGATGCAACTTGAAGTACAACGTTAAACCCCAATCATCACTGTTTCGTTAATGAGGTATTTCTGGTATCGGTATACCAGAAACTTATATCCCCAGCGTTTTACTTTAACCCCACAATATGACTTACATTGGACTGCATCGTAGTTATCCAAGCGATAAGCCGGTAAATATAAAGCTTTTTACGAATGAAAAGAGTTTCCGTTAAGGTGTCCATTGACGCAAACCAACCAAATTAATGTACCAATTATTTTGTCGGTTGAAAAGGTATTGTGTACATACAACTATTACAGCTGGCAGCGCAGCCATCACGACAATTTGGCGACGTCATAGAACCTATAGACTCCTCAGTCAGCGCTGTGAAGTGTTCTTTTTTCTCACCTCGTATGTTTGCTACATCCGAGGTCTGTATATCATATGAAATGCCTAAAATATAAAAATAAAAATCTCAAATTAACTTGATTAATTCTTCTTACATATATGATCTGTGTGTTCGAAGGTAAGTCTTTATCAGTTCGACTTCACTGGAAATACGCCAGCAGATCGTCTTATTGCTTAAAAATCTGAATTATCATATAACGGTTCCTCTAGTGCTAAGTAAATAAGTAGGTCTATGCTTGGAACATACCAGATTAGCATAAGCCACACTTGTAGCTATAGTTATCTGTTAAATGTCAATGAAGTCTCCCGGATGTTCTGATCGTTAATTCACTTTCCCCGGTGTCTTTTTGGTTAAATGCTTATCAATACATTTTATACCATGTAACTGATCAATACCTTCTCTCGAGATGGCTGTAAGTTGCTCATAACACAACTCGACATTAAGATCTAATTAGAAACTTGTCTCTGTGAGTTTATGTAGAACAGGAGATGATTCATCGATTTTAATTAATCTACATCCCTGTACCTGTGTGATTACTTTTTAGAAATATATTGAGATAAAGATGTCAAATAATGTGTAGCTAAATTCCGCGATAATATCGCGGGGGTGGTTTTACGAGTTTTCCTTCCGAAATTCGGCTGTAGTGGTGTAAGAATTGACAATTCGTTGTCGTATAAGTGAAATACCTTGGAGTAGAACACTAAAACCCCAATCAAACTAGTAGATCTCAAAGTAGAATATCGTTGTATAACGATTCCTTTGGTTATTTCAGTTACACACAATGTTTTAACGCTGTAACATTGACTGTTATATAAAATAAACCGTTTGAATGCGCATGTAAATTACTCAAGACACGTGTCTTAAGGACAGCGACAGGGATCTCTCAGTATAATCAACAATATTTAAAAGCAATACCAATGGACTCCGTGACGGATTCCAGCAGATAGGGACCTCGATGGATCGACTTTATCCAAGTCAATCCTATGTGACGTTGCAATGACAAGACGGCCATACTGTTCCCCGTATTGTTATCGAACGATTCCTGTGAGAACTTTTCTTGGCTAAGACTGTCAATAAACCAGTGTAATTACAATTTACATTATGATTACGAATACAGAAGGCTGAGCAAACATCCCATTTACATTATAGTCGGATACAATTTAAGATAAGGCCAACACATAAATAATTCCCGTATGGCGCGAGTCTTATATGCATGAGGTCATACTGACATCATATTTTCGAAACATTTATGACTGAAGATTGATTGGTGATTTACGTCGTGCTTAAGGGTATTTCACTTAGTTGCCGGCATTGTATTCCAACAATAATTAGCACGAGCACAACCTTAAAATGCGAGGTGTTTTGAATCTGCAAGTTAATTTCCCTCTTGTGTTTAGTACATACAGCATTGTCACTCTTCAAACAAACTGTCGTTAGCCAGAGGGCTTATTTTAGAATAACAAAAACGCGTATAGGATGGCATATTATGTCCTCGTTCATTTTACTCAGACCATTGGTTGAGGTCGGTATAAGGTGTTTTTGGGTATTTTAATTTTATAGGGGCTGTAAATTAACGTGTAAACCTATGATTTACGCAGAAGCCGCGTCAGCGGTGTTGCATTCAATGGGGACCCAAACATATTTTAACCAGGAGAGAGTGTGTTCAGGGGGCAGACTCAAACTTCAGTCAATCGTCAGGCCATTCACCTCTCTACACAGCACATATGATATATGAATGTGTTGAGTAAAAAACCCTGACAAATATGCTTTATCAAAAATGTCTGGATAAGAATTGCGCTATCGTAAACGGAAGCCGAAGATAACTTTGCTTGTATTCAATACGAGTTTCCACTGAATTTCAAATGTTTGCATAAAAACGAATCACTCTTTTTGTGTGAGAATGCCCGACATTAAGGTTTTTAATCCTCATAAACATACTGAAAAATGCTGACTAAAAATGGTAAGATGTGGATGTGATGAATGATGCAAAACAGAAACTAAGTTTAGAATAAGATTAAAAGTATTTATACGCAACAAATGTCAGCCAAAAAAAAAATCGTAGTTATTTCGGTACAGAATATGGCTATGTCATTCTGGATTCTGAAAAACATATATAATCCATTGGGTTACATTCAAAATCATTTTGTTAGATTATTTTGAAATTATGACGAAAGGTACACGCCAATTTGTCCCTCTGGTGAGAAGAGTAAGGCACTTACATTGTTGTGCTCATCGGGTTTCACCTTGGAAATAGGCAAAGGCGGAAATGACATGACCAACGTAGCACCCGGTATGGTAGCCTTCTTATACATGAATTTCAAATGCTTGTACCAATACTATGTATACCTCTTTCCCAAAGGCATATTATAGCATAAACGAAGAACATAACTCTAAAAGACGTATCGGTTAAAACGAAAATCCCGTTCGTGTCAGATAGCTCTAAGCTGTCACTATACATTTTTCGCGAGCCAAGGTTAAGACATGGGTGTATTAACCTTGGCACATTACAAAACTCTATCGTGTTATCGGAGTCGAATAAGGGCACATAATCTTGTCCCATCTGGGGTTTTCCCTTTAATCCATCGGCCAATGGAATAAACCGATTCAAGGACAGTAAGAGTCTACAGCGACCGAGGGAAACATAATGACGGAAAGCGGTGCTCGAAATCAACGTATAAACATGACCAAGTGCAGGTTTTCTGTTCACAGTTTAAATAATATCCAAATCCAGTCGTTTTTCTATTTCTTGGAGTCTTATTTTGTAATGATCAAGTACCATTTAACTTTTCAACGCAGACATGGACGCAAGACATGGAGGTAAGACGGCGACGGTTTTTATAAAATTTTCGAGTCTGAAGATGTTTGAAAAGAACTATCATGACAAATACACGTGGTTGTTGTGCGATAGGGCGTCGCTGATAGGCTGGGGTCACACGATTCTGGGTGTGTGCTGCCAATAGAAATCAAGCATATGAGGCTAAGCCAGAACACAACTAAGCAGCGAAATGTCGCATGGTATCTCTATAGCAGCCTTTATATATTTTGAATAAATGAAGAGAGAAAAATTTGCTTACCTCCACCGGGATTCGAACCCGGGACCTTTGGGTTACAGGCCCAACACTCTACCATGTGTTCGGATGATGTCACTGTGCCGTCAGTTGACAGAATCGTGGCTTGATGTGGATTTTCTGTAAAATGTAAATTGTTTAATAAGCTTTCTTCGGATGAAGATTTATTTTAAAAATTGTGTCTGAGTTTATTTAATACGTGATAATATTCATAGCCTTTGCCCACCTCTGATGTGGCAATGTCTTTATTTAGCACTGAAATTGGACAAATCAAATGATTCTCAATACGATAAGCAGTGAGTAGGCCTACTTCAAGACCATACACTGTTACGTTCCCGCCATGCACCCACCCTGTAATGACTTATTTTTTTTTTCTTTCTCCACAAAGAACTCTTGCAGTCGATATTTGCTGAGATAAGGGTATACGTAGTGACTACCTGTAAAACAAATATGCATTTCTTTATAAAAGAAAATTCTGTTTGCTCAACTTGTGGTTTCAATTTGGATGTAATGACACGAATTGAAGAAATCAGCGCTATTGACGATCTGTAGTGTTCAATGTTTTACGGCCTAATTGCACAAGCTACTGGTTAGTCCAACCGACAATCTCCGGTGTGTTAGGCGAAGAGAGAGAAAGGCCGTTCACTATTCCGATTGAAATCTCCCTCAAGCCAGAGTAAATAGTAAAGAGCGGTATCGACCTATCCATGCTGATATTGAAAGAAAAATACTAAAAGGAAACAGATGAAACATACGCTTAGTCAATTCCATTCCTGTTCATTGCAGTATTTTAACCAGT
The DNA here is from genome assembly GCA_030265115.1 of Mopalia vespertina. Classification (NCBI taxonomy): domain Eukaryota; kingdom Metazoa; phylum Mollusca; class Polyplacophora; order Chitonida; family Mopaliidae; genus Mopalia; species Mopalia vespertina. The sequence goes on along the minus strand of JAQQZZ010106523.1, from coordinate 10,718 downwards.
CATATAATGCTAAGTAAGTCACAAACCAAGTAGCGGTTCTCGCCTTTAAACGGATTTTGTAAATTTAAAATAAACGCTTAGCATTTACACGGTTATAATAAATATAAAGCTATATATACCTAGAATGAATGCACGAGGAATCCGCTGAGGCGTTATCATCTTATACCACTGCTTCTCTGTCAGAAGACGACGTTTTTAGCTTTATAGTAATTACCGCATCCATTAACAGCTTCAGGCGTTATCACACCAAAGTGAAGATATATTATTAACCTTATAGTCGCAATTTCTTTTAAAAAGTTGGTACAGTGAATGGAAACAGCTAGTTGTCAGCAGTCAATCGTCTCGCATAAGCAGATGTTCCTTGATATGCGGCATATTTTGAGGGAAATTCAACAGATTTAGCATGCGAGACATTTGTATAGCAACTAAAAATAGTGAATTTAAAATATCCATTACGCGGACTGACTTGAGTCTGTGGAGTGTTGTGTTTCATGATGTAGTCGTTTGATAAAGTCTATGTGTATTTATTCTTTTTTAAGAAAGCACAAGCGGTACTAGTGAAAGGAAAATTCCTTGTGGCAAATATTTACCTTACGTTAAGCATTAAATACATGGTTGAATTATCAAACGTGTTTCCAACTCTTAATAATTTAATATGCCGTGTGTTATTATTACAACAACTAACTAAAATTTAAATATCAGAGTAATTGAAATGAACTAAAGCCCGTGAAGCGCCGTAAGGAATTACCAGCGGCTGATCAAAGCTAGAAGGATTTAGTAACAAGCACAAATGTGAGAAGCCTTATGGCAGCTGTGACTTTAATAATCTTGTGTACCATGGACTGCTGGATCAGTGTAGCTCACGTGATGTCGAGGGTCGTGATTCAACCTTTTTTGTGTAAGAGAAGTTTTCCGGTCCGGTGTGTAAAAGAACTTACACTGTGACAGCGTAGATCGCTGCTTTCCCTAAAATGACTGCAATGCGATATAAGTGAAAAGTTACTACTTTACCAGTTAAACAAGCAAATGAACCTTTAGAAGAGCTGATTTGGGGTGAGGGTAAAACTGTTGTTTTAAACAATCCCACTTCTCTGATTGGGTTGGAATCAAATTATTTTATAGGCGCAGTTTTAACAGAACTTATCCAACTCCAACTCCAAATATCTGCAAATTTTACAAACATGTCGATTACATCAGCGATGAAGCACCTCAGCTGTAGGCTCAATCTTAAACCATCATTCTGACAATGGGGTAAAATTTGTTGGTGTCATTTGATGATCAAATTCAGGAAAAGAGGGGAGAAAAAGGAGAATCATAGTGAAAGATGAATCGGAAATCTGTATCCGACAAGGCTATGATATATGAGCCATATATAGGACCAGTTTAACATCTATTTTTAACAAATTCATCAATAAAAAAACCCCAGACACTGGCTTATGATGGATTGGGTTAAACGCCGAATGTGCCATTGTCACGGTGCCACATAGTTCCATGTATTGTTTTCAAGACTAATGTACTACATTCTACAAAATGTCTTCTGGAGTATCTGTAATATTGGAAACCATCGCGCCATATACGTTCTTATTCAGAACACATTAACATGGTCCCATTACACGGCTTTCGATGATAACACAATGATTTAATTATATACTTTTATACTGATCGGGAAACACATTGCCATTAAAATTATCGATTAGAGCAACGCATTATCCTGCAACCGCGTGTTTGTCCAGTAAAACAATCCCAACAACTTAGGACATGATGAAAGGAAAATACGCTTCTATTTTTATTTAATGCACACATTTTAGCGACATGGGTTAATCAAACACTTTCTCTTCCTTTACCTTGGGTTATATATATAATAGACTGAACAGTGTGTTATGTGACCAGAAAGATCGGCAATGAAACAAATTCAAGACAACATATAACCAGACGTGTTCAAATGCTACAAATACTCGGGAGGAATATGAGTAAATCGACTGTCCATTGTTGTTAAAATTCGCTATTATTCTACAGAATTCACGATTAAAGTGACACAAAGAGAACTCACATATGAACGTCTCGTCGCCCAATCCTTAAACTGCTCCAAAACATGGTTTCATACCCGTTCTTCGTCGTTTTAATATTAAGGTAAAATTTCATGAACGAGTACTGTTGCTGATATAAACCTTTCATATTATTGAAATAATAACGACAAAAAAATTATACATTTTGGCAATCAAGCTTTCGGAAAATTCTTATTCCATTTTCAAGATATGTGCAGATAGATTGAAACATCAAGGTATATATACAGTTGGAGAACAATAGAATACAACTTCTATTGTTCTCCAACTGTATATATGGCGCCTATGTTTAATAGATGAGGGATACATGACTTTACTGGCAACAAACGACTTGACAGGAGAATTCCCTCTTTATTTGGTTAATTTTTATTTTATTGTATGAACCATTTTGTTTGTATTCAATAAACACTTGTAGTAACACTCTCCATTTGAGAAAACGAGTATAATTTTCTATGGAAATATTTTAAGAGCTGGTGTTGGTAGCAAATATCTTACAATAATCACAATGGAAATTAAGTTTTGTATTTAACAAATTCTGTTGCAAAAGAGAATGTTATTTTTCAGTTGCTGTTTTCATTGTCTAAAGTACTTCAACAGACTATGAAAAATACACTTGGGATTTCAGCTATTTTCACAGTACATTAGCCAGTCTAGACAGCAATTAAGGTGAGTCACCGGTAAAAACAGTACTGCCGATTTCCTACGCAGTAAAGTCTATATAATAAAGGATGTCAAAACAATAGACAGATATTGTAGTGGATAATCTATGTTTAAACTCCATGACGATTCATAATTTTTGTGTCTTTTAGAAAGTGAAGATTAACAGTATTTTCGTTATTTTGGGATAACACTTACTTAGTTTGAACAAAAAAGAAAACAAAAGAATCTGATAACACTAAAAAACCACCGTCTTCAGAAATGTAATTTAAGTACAATTTGTTTGTTGCAAACAATCGTCACTTTTTAAGTTTTATCATATTCTAGTTCAGAATTTTGTTTTTTGTTCAAACTAAGAAAGTGTTATCCCAAAATAACGAAAATACTGTCCATGACGATTGTTTGCAACAAAAAAATTCTACTTAAATTACATTCTGAAGACGGTGGCTTTTGATAGGGCGCCTTTTACAGGGTATTGACGTAGATATTCTTTGTTAAGTATAATCCTTAATATTTACCAGAAGACACGCAGACCGCTTATAGAAGACGGTTACAAACATCCTCACTTCAGTTGCATGAACACATTTTCCATAGAAATCGTCTGTATTGTTCAAAGGTAGTGAATATTGAAACCAAATGCCCTTGTTTGCTTCATGATTGTTAAGCCATTACTTACATTTATTGAAAAAGCATTTTCAAGACATGTTGTTACTGTGAAACAATTATACTAAAAACATATTCTTTATGTGAAATCTGTATTACACGAACAACAGGACAGCTTATTATACACCTAACTGTCCATCCCTGCGATATTATGTACAAACTACAACTGTCCAATATCACACGATATATGATGCTAAATAATACTAGTAATATGAGTTTTCTTGTGTTATTTCGATTTAATTATAAGGTTTGACTGCAATAGTTTACTTGAGTAGGAACGAATTAGGGAGTTGCAGAGTTTTGTATGAACTGTTAAGCGGATTCATTACACGTGTCTCTCGGTTTTTACTTTCATTTTCCGATGAACATAAAATTTGTTGCAATCAATCCTTAAGTACAATTATTAGGTTTTCAATTCTGCTGATTTTATCCAGTTAACTGTGAGATGCAGTATAACTGTGGATACTTGGAGCTTTCGTTATCATACTCAATGTTCATCTTCACAGTATCAGATGATGTCCTTTACAGCCTAATACAGGCATACGATTTTGCATGAATACTGTAAACAACAATTTCTCTTGATAATTTTTGTGCCTAGAATCTGTTCAAACTACGAAAGTGTTATCGTAAAATAACGAAAATAACACTTTGTTTTATATATTGTATATCGAATTCAATAGTATTTCACTCATATGACAACTATGTATTGCCGGCGGTTTTTGTGTGTGTAACACTCTTAATAAATAGCCCAAAAGAGATATCCGTTGTCACCAGAAATACTTTGAAGGAGTTTCAGTTGTCCAACGCCAGACTAGTTTATGTAAAGGACACCAGGCCGGGGTAATTAAAATTATATAACGGACTTATAATTATTCCTCAGCTTTAACACGTTCTGACATGCACTTTAAAACGTCCACGAGTTCATTGGTCATTAATAAGGTAGCTTGGATAAGGTTACTTAATAAACAGTGTTTCATGTCAATACGATCGAAGTTATACTATTGCTTCGCACTCGGCAATCCTCGAATGTGCTGCGCACATTAAAATGACATGCATTTTCGTTTCATAAATGAACTGATAACAAAGTCCGTATTGTGTAGAGGATTCACAGTTTCCATCTGTTGTGGGTTCAGAACATAACGTAAATACCTTCTGATAAACTCATTAACGCTTTATGTGTGTGAGTGTGGCTGTGTGTGTGTGTGTGAGTGTGTCCAGAGTGTACATGCGCCTGTTAACAGGCTTCTCTAGGATTAAATGCTGGATTTTTGTGTATACAGAAAGACACGGCCAAGCATATTGATGATACCACAGTAACGAGAATCTTGCGAGGCTGGGTCGCTCGGTCGTTCAGAGGTTATTATCCGTGCCGATACTGTCACGACCCGCCGCGTTCCGAATTCACATACTATATCGCAAAGGGTTATAATATATAGCAGGGAAAATAATGATAAGACTGTTGCCTGATTAAAACCAAAACACACTGCGTTAAGCTAGTTGAATGTTATCCCTGAATATAACTCCAAAATGTTAACATGGACAAATCATGTAGATTCTTTATCTTTCTATAACGGTTTATTAACAACTGTAGCTGAAATTCTATTTTGCTAATCCTGGATGCAGAATCTAAGATGGAGAGACAAACCTTGCAACCAATTATGGTTGACATTATGCATTGATTTTGACAAGGTGAGACAGGCGAGACAGACAAGACCACCAGAAAAAACCGTCTAGAATTGAATAACTTGTTTTGCATTTCCATGAAATGCATGCATAGGAGGTTATAAAATTGTTCTGAGTAGGATATGTATTTACCCGGCAATCAGTCTATTTATATAAGCCACTTCCACAATAATGACAATGACGCAGAGATGTTGATGGTAAAAAAACCCCACAATATTCTAAATATCGACTCTTCTGGGGTGTATTTTTTTTTTATAGATATCTTATACACTCAACATTCCTGGGGTAACGAATTCTACAGTTGACCTATAGTCAGAACCAGAGGTAGTGGATTGTCTCGTGGTTTTCTCGTCTGATGATCGTGCAGTTTTAACTAACATCTTTCTCGGATATATGGAGGGCTGCAAGGCGCGACGGACGCAATCACAGATATGGGATGAATCTTTTTAATTTGATTTACAAAGTGTCAGATAAAGTTCAAGATTTTTAAATTCCACTTTTCCGCACTTTCCTCGACTGTGTTGGCAGTTTGTTCAGATTAAATACCAAGTAAGATCTGACTTATTACTCTTATGCAATTTGTCAGTGTCATTTATCCAGTGAAATCTACCCATGAAGTCGCTTAGCTCCCACTCGAACTACTATGTATATGTTTATTGCACAGCGTTAAATATGCTATTGCCGGTGATACAGACGAATTCCTGGTACCATAGCCAGTGTATCATTATGTGTGTTGTCCTGCATGAGAAAGTTACCTATGGAATTATTTAGATCACCCAGTATTAAAGCTCCTTTGATCGATTGTGTAGCGTACAACCTACCATGTAAAGGTCGAAGATAAAAAATATTAACCGATCCAACAGTTGTTTACATAGTTGTTGCAGATAAATATCAGACGAATACTAAGAAAGAATCCAAATGTTGGGTGCATTCCAAGCAGAATCAGTAACATAAACTCCATTCTTATCAACAGTGAAAACAATTTTATTATAAATTGTGCAATATCACAAGGTCAGACTTTACCGCATATTACCCATATATATTGGAATTATTTTAACATCCTATGCAATAAACGTTTATAAATAGAGTAACAAAACAACACTTACAATGGCTAAAGACGAGTGGTTATGCTTTAAACATGAAAGATATATCAAACAGTCTGTTGCTCGCTCAAATAACTTTCACTTATTAAATAAATATTCGCACCAATATTGGACACGCATTTTGGTGCAAAGAAACAATGGCAGTAAAACAGGAAATAGAAGTAGTCATTGGCTTGTGGGCGCCTTCAGTGGCTGACTTGGGAGGTATTTTTCTGCTGAGAATTTACTGAGCGGGATAACAGCCAGCATTCCATGGGCTCTCTCTTACCCTTCATACTGACTGGACCACGATAGTCAAACTGGAAACTGTCATCATGGCACTGTGGCTCCTGGAGGCACCTACACAAACACAATTTATCAATATTATATTTAGCGATATTTTGAAAGTATTTCAACTACATTTTATTTGATAAATAAGACACAGGTATATCAACAATCCATGTATAAGGTATTGAGTCGATTGACATTCTAACCGGAACAGAATGGAAGATAAGATCTGCCGGAGTAAAATAGCTTTCTCTTGAGAAGAAAGACAATCTATTCTAGCAAAATTATTTCAACTATATATATAGTTTTTACCTGGCAAGAAAAATAATAATACCCACCTAGATCGAATATTTTAACTAGATTTAAAATTATAACATTCATTTATAAAGAGAATCTCTAATGAGTGACCCGGAGATATCAAATTTATGAAACGAAGGTAGTAATTTTCATTTATTCCGAGCCTGAGGCTGGAGGCTCGGAACAAATGAAAATTACCACCCTCGTTTCATAAATTTGATATCTGGGCCACGAATGTGAGATTCTATTTATTCCATTTATGCCTTTATGTAGTAATTTTAATCAGAAATTAACATACATAGTTTCGCTTCGCTGTCGCGAGAGAAAAACGAGAAGCGCGCATTGGTACATGTACATACACATCTGGGTCAGTGTAAAGCGTCCATCAGAGTGATCAGCACCCGCGGAAGAGAAAACAGTGCCGGTTGAAATGCAGTAGCTAATTAACTGAAATATGATCTATAAAAAGTACCTAAATATTACCAGAACATACTAGCGGATGCCAAAGGTTCATTATTGTTACTCATATGAGCTGTGATCGCCAAACTGCAGGTCAACCATGCATGATTGTTTTGAAAAGAACAGACGGCATTTGCAAGTTGTAAATCAAAGTAGTCCGTGTAAGTTGTAGCATTTCATTGGTTGAATTGTATCAATGAACAGAAAGTAAACAATCAGATCGTGAGAATGCTGTATCACACACGCCGAGATATGAAACAAATATCACATCGCTGTATTAGATTGCACTGCATCAAACACGGATAAAGTGAAATTGACCAAGTGAATTGATTTCAACAAGTCCGAGAAAATGAGTTGATACCTTAAATACAACAAAACAGCCATGCTTCAAACTGTGCTCTTGCAAAAACGGAATCACGCATATAATTCTTCTTTGAGGGACAATCGGACAGATAAATATCATGGCAATCTAATTGTGAAACATTAAATAGATTTTAATCTTGTAAGGTAGCAAAACTGATATGTTTTTAATGCACACAACATTGATAACTTATGGTTTTATTTCGTTCAGGCATATCGAAAGGATTACACAGTTCCAATTCTGACATTTGCGAGATTACAGCTGATCGGGGAATTTGACATGGGGTTTGATTATATAGTTGATATAACTAATAAATAGAATATTACGCAGATAAGTTTGTATACCATAAATATTGCTCTCGTGAATGGTAGAAAGAATAACCAATTCGAGGCTTTGCGTCTCGTGGGTTATGTCTTTCAATCATTCACTCGAGCAATATTTATGGTATTCAAACTTCACTGTGTAATATCCTCTATATATTCACTGGAGTAAAAATACTATCTACGAGAAATATAACTCAATAATAAAATTATATCAACCTTGGGAAAAAAATTCTTCATAAACAAAAAAACAATACTAATTGCTCTCGGAGAGAATGTTCTTATTGACTTACTTATAAGCAAACTGTGAGACATTGACTTTGCCTTTCTCTCCTGTCGTTTCAGTTCTGCTGGTGAGGTTCACAGTGTTTCCAAACAGACAATACCGAGGCATTCTCTTTCCGATCACCCCTGTAACCACCTCGCCCGAATGAATACCGAAAGTCACCTTTGACAAAATAAAATAAAGACAACATTGGAATATTTTAAAACCATATTCAAATTATACATCATATAAAGGGCAACAACATGTTTGTAGAATTCCTAGGTTTCCCACTGAAAACCACTCAAATGTTGGTTCTGTCAGAGAAATGTACTGTAGACTTTTTATGTCAGTTAAATTTAAGCGGATTCCAGTGGCAAACAGAGAAACATACAAACCATGTAAATTAATCGCATTATCGTTAACAGTTTGGAAGGGTGTATAATAACGATGTATTCTGACCCATTAAGATTACCAAGAGAGATTATTACATTGTGCCAGCAAAGAACGCTTCATTTTGATCGTTTTGGTTTTGTAGTCTAATATGGTATACATTAAAAACAATGCGATGGTGAGATTTAAATCAGTCCATAACGTTTTATAGTGCATACGTATAGCCCATAAAGCTCGGTTCGGTTTCATGAACTATTTGAAATTATGATAAAGTGTTATATTTACCACTACAGAGTTTCCATCAGGGTCATACATATCCTGTGACAAGTCAAACATATCCAGAGATAAGCCGGCTATGCATCGGGCATGATCGGCGCACGGTTCTGGCAAACCACTCACTGCCATATATTTATCACCAACTGTTTCTACCTGCAAGTAAATCATTCAATTTGTACTTATGCATACTCTAATAATATTTTTTTAAAGCCAAATTAAGAGGTATACTCCCCCCTCCTACTCCCCCCACCCCCAACAGCACTGATTGATTTATTTGTTAATTGCTAGATCGACATGATCAATGTAGGTCATTGGCCAGTACACGGAGTACCACCCAGACACCCACAACCTTCCGCTGCATACCAACCCAGACATGGCCAGTGGGAATCGAAACAGGAAATATTAAATGTTGTTAATTTTTTTAAGAAAAGGGGAACAAAATATTACATTTTAATGGTGAATACTAGTATGTGGTTTTTAGTATTTTATCACAACCGAAATACACTCCGGGTTAGAATCATGTGTGTTTCCAGCAAAGGAGAAAACAAAACGGCATGTATAGACACAAGCAGTGAAGCTTGATGGTAGCGAAGTCTCTCTTAAACTAAATAATGTGTCAGAATAAACGTTTTAAATACGTCCACTTTTCGGACAAATTGTTTTACACCTTCTTGGTGGTGATAAACGATCGTTAACATCTCGACAGTCCTTTAACGATATAACATTTATAGGTATTTCGTGATTAGACAGGTCTGTCAGGTAGTTTACATTAAGGATATTCGCTCGATCTCCAGTCGTGTAATTAAAACCGATTTCTATGAAGTCCATTGGCTGGAGGGTAAACATTTGTGATAGCCCTTTTCTGATGAGTAACGCGTATTTACTTTGGCCTAAAAGCTTCAGGCCTACCGTATACTTATTGCAGCGACAAATAAAGAAATCTCTTTAAAGGTCCTTATCAAAGATTGGAATCACCAACTCTTATCGTCACTAACAAGTGATAGGTATGGTACTTGAGCGAAGTCCTTAAGACAAGACAGTAGATAAGTATATCTCCTACTGACACTACGTGCGCTGCTAAGTTTGTTTCCACATCATGAATAGCAAAGTTTGAATAGCTAACTAGGCGTGCAGATATTCTCCACAGTTTTACAATAATCGTTTAAAAGCAAGGATCGCGTCTCTTAGCATTTTTTAATGGAATAGCCACGTCCAACAAACAGATGTCGACAAGCTCTGGCTGACCTGGCGAAACTACATTTTACAATTACACAAGACGTGAAGTGGTCAATTTAGACATGAGCACGTTTCAACCTGGTTCCTGAATACACGTGTGGTCATGTAAAAGAACACGACCAATGATTTTCGACCAAAACATGTCTTTCTAAAGGATATTTTGAAAGGCCGTTAACCATGTCGCATTTGGTGTGAGAAAGTATTGTCGTTAATTAGTTAAGTTAAACACCGGAAGTGACACTAGTGCTATCAAAGAAGAAGAGTCATCCGTGTGAATGTTTCACTATGGATGCACCCATGTATACTTTCTAACCGGGCACAGATCATTCAAATAACGTAAGTCTCATGCGATGGGATTCAGGGCTATGTTTGACGCACGACTTTCATGTACAAATTCTGAACAGAAATATGCTATGTAACCTCTTGTCAAATGCTACACTTTGACGAAGGTGACTACATAGTTTCCAAATCCAAACAAAGCCCGTTAATGATACAATAACAAAAAAATAAAGTCAAATGAAACAAAAATGAGAAAATAACGAAAAAATAAATTGCAATGTTATATAAATAAATGAATAAAACTAGGCATACTATTATATTTACAGCATGAATGGGACTAGTGTGGTAAAAGAATAGAGAGATCAACGCACATGCCAGATATAACGTATGAAGGACATC
>JAQQZZ010106512.1:0-15885 GCA_030265115.1 Mopalia vespertina | reverse complement strand
TAAAATTGTTAATTTGTCTGAGGGTTTTGGGATTTAATTCGACGAAGAAGTCGCCTAGTATATCCTCTTGGGATCAGGGCCTTTGAGAGAACAAAACAATTCTGTTTTAAGGTATCAACAGCGATACAATTCCTGTGAAACCTTATTTGAGAATTTAATAGTTGGTAAGGAGTAGTTTGTGGGTATCTGTAGGTTTACAGTATACCTTATAAAATAAAAGACCCTGCTATATCTAAATTGAGACCCCTGTACACCGCAACAAACTATCAAGGCTGATAGTAGGCTGGAGTTTAATGTTAGGGTCATTCTGATTAAGCGCGGCAATGAAGAGATGAAGGTTATCTCTGGAATGCTGTCAAAGAATAAATATGTCATCCTAACATCAAGATACAACAGGAGCTGCTTAGCACACTCTCTAAGGGTTTCATGTTTCCCCTCTGCCATTAAAATGGAAGCAAAGTTAGAACTAATATTTTGCCCATAGCACAACCCTTAATTTGCTGGTACATTTGGTCATTGAACTCGAGATAATTACATTTCAAACTGAGTTCCAACAGCCCAGGCCTCGAGTAAATAACCACCTTGCTTAGAACTAATTAAATATTGATCCTCTAAAGATAGAATTATTTCATTGAAATTCATACGGTTTCCGGCCAAAAAGTTAATCTAACTTTTTATAATGGCCAGGATTGCTTAGCTGACGTTCTGCCTCATTTATGTAATCCTGCCTATCCGTATAAATCGTAGCTAACCTTTATCAGCTGGTTTAATTACGATATCCAGAGTTTGGCGCAGATTACAAATAGACTGTCTTTCAGCCGTGGTGAGATTAGAGCGGTTTTTATTGTTTGTTACTTGTGCGAAATTTGTTTTAAGTTAAGCAACACTGGCACTAATCTCGGGGTCGGAAATTGGCAGAACATAACAATTTTTTAAACATTTACTCTAGCCAATGAATCTCGATAACCGGACATTTAACCCGTTTTCTGAATCTTAAAATCTTTGTCCGAGTATATTGCTTCAGGGATGGCACAAAACAGAGACCACGTCCAAGGAGGGACATATCTGATTCCGTTTAGATAAGATCTGTTTTAGGTTTACAATATTTGTATCTATGCATAAATTGAGGGCACATGTCTTCACCCAAATTTAGTTTAAATCATAATGTTTAAGCCAATGTAGATATAAACAGTTTGCTGTATCCTCAGTCCGATGAAATATGTCAAGGCAGGCTCTGAATTTTGACCTAGGAATTTTTGGAACAATGTTAAGTTTATTAGAATTGGCAGTTAGTTGTAACGTTCAGTTCTGTCAAGGCCTGATATTTTGGATGATCTCTGCAGAAACACAAATTATAAAAGATTTTGTATAAATCTCTGAATATATAAGAGATTAAGGAAAAAAAATTCTTACAGTTATCATTATGTACCGCATTTGGGGAATGGGCTTCGGAATATTCATTCTGTACTTACATAGGTACACATCCAGGTGCAGCTGCGCCGGAGTTGGCATAACAGGTACAGAAAGAGCTGCATCCTTCCAACCAAGACTGTCCGAGGGTATATATTGCATTTCCAACCACGCATTGGTCTACTGTCAAATACAACATACCATGTAAGCTATTATTGAATTTGATCATGTATAAATCAAACCTCCATCACCTGCATAACTTACTAACTTGGAAGGATTACATTCGAATGAGTGGTCGCAATCACAGAACGACCACAACTCTAACACAACTGTATGCATGCTTACATTTTATCCAAGTTTTAAAAAATACAGCTGAAGATGAGTTAATATCAAACGGTTAGAAGATGTACGGACGCGAGTGGTAGTGGGGCGGGAGTACTCGGTTTTTAATAACACGGCGGAAAGCATCGATCTTGTACGACATGGTTTATGACGGTGGAAATTTAAACATGGGTCATATTTTGAACATTTCAGACCTATATACTGTATTTAAATTTATAAGACATGGGTGTATTAACCTTGGCACATTAGAAACCTCTATCGAGTTATCTGAGTCAACTAAGGGCACATATGATAATCTGGGGTGTTCCCCGAAATCCACCGGCCAATGCAATAAGCCGATTTAACGACGATAGGAGTCTAAGACTGGAGGAAACAAATAATGCAGAAATCAGTGTTCTAAATCAACTTATAAACATAATCAAGAGCAGGCTTTGTGTTCAGCTTAGAAAACATCCAGATCCAGTCTTTTTTTTTAGAGTTTCATTTTGTAACCATCAAGTACCATATAGATTTTCAACGCGGATGGACTGTACTAAAGCAAGGAGGTAAGACGGCGACGGGTTTAATCATATTTTGGAACTTTAAAAGGATGTTTGAAAAGAATTATAAAAACAAATATACGTGACTGTTGTGCGATAGAGCGTCGCTGGTTGGCTGGGTCTCCCACGATTTGGGGTGTATATGTCAATAGAAATCCAGCATATGAGGCTAGTTCAGAATACAAATAAGTAGCCCTATGTCGCAAGGTTTCTCTATAGGTTTGTTCGTTTGTTTGATTGTGGTTTAACGTCGTACTCAATGGTATTTCTCTTATATACCGACGGATTGTCCACTTCACACAATTACTTGCCTAATTAAGGTGGAAAACTGGAAGGAAACCTCGTAAAAACCACCCCTGTGATTCCCAGAGCCACATCGTGTGACTCACTCCTATATCTGATGGTCGACAGACGGATTCGATCCTCTCAACTGTACATCCGAGTAGGATTAGTAAGGGCACACGCTAACCCTCTCTATAGGGATCAATATATAGAGAGATACCATGTGTTTGGATGATGGGTTACCATAACAAGAAATACTTACCCGGATCAAGAGGCAGAGCGACTACCTGGCTCAGGTAGACCAATAAACAGGCGACGTGGACAATCTTCATTGCGATAAATCGAGATACTGGAGGAAGAGAAAACCTATTGTTAATAAGCTGCGAAAGAATTTGTTGACTGTAAGAAAATTACATTGGGTTCAAATATAGAAAATATTGATAACGATAAGCCGATTTTCATTATAACTTCATTATAACTTATCAATACTTTAACTCTTTTTAGGTCAAATAATATCGCGTAAAACCGAAACGTTGATACGTTTTATGTTTATATGTGGGTACACCTCTTATATTATCAAACTCACTTAACGCAACTAACAGACAATTTCTACACTTTGACGAATACAGCCAACTATTTTCACATCAGTTCACAAGCACAGTTCCTGGAGCAGCGAAAAGCTCTGAGTTCAATTAATCAGGTTTAAAGAATTTTTACGAAGCCGCGGAAAAGGTGTATAGTTTTGGTCAAACTTGGTGGCTCTCATTGATCTGATGAAACAAGTATTCAAAAACAGTTTTCTCCAATCTGTCTACTTTACGTTGAATAAATAGCGGGCATACATAAGTTTGCCTAAAATGGTTTAACGTAATAAATACAAGCGAAATTTGTTTCCCTCTCCTTTACTGTTGATCTCTAGAGTATCTAACTTATATGACTACGGATTGTCCTCTTCAAGAAAACCTCGCTAAAATCATCCCCGGAGTTGCCCAAGTAACCTCATGTGACTCCCTCGTATAACCGAGGTCCAATGGGGGGACTCGAACCTGTGAACGGTATAAGAAGGGGGGTCACTATTCCAATAATCTAACCACTGAACCACGGCCGCGAGTTACATAACCTACATTGTGAATCGTGTCTTGGTGTGACGGAATTTAAAGTGCCTTAGGAAAGAGTGACGTCATCATTTCTGTATCAAACTGGGAATTGAATCCTGCAACTGAGCAATGTCCCTTTTGTTATTTGTTTCATGTGCATTTACAGGAGAGCTGCGAAAGTTCCAAACGCTTTATCAAGTCGTGAATCTGTCTGTACAACACGATAAACCCATCAAATGAGAATTAATAAACATTCTGCAAATGTGAAGACAGAGGTAACATATTCTGTCCTTATGTTGTCCATTTTTAGAATCCTTTTAACAAGAATCGAGACCTGATCAATTGTAAACGTTGGTGCTGTGTTTTACGTTTACTCAGAATTCAACAAAATGAGCCTTGCATGGAGTATAAATATGTTTTAAGTCTTACCGTATCGTGTTAATCCTAACGATTCTCTGCCGATTCACTGAATGTGTGTCGGATGGCTCGGGGAAATCTTTTTCTACAAACCATAATCCCACGTACAGCATGATTTGCCAACGGGCTAAAAACAAAAACAATTAAATATTTGCCTCTGGGTATAATTTCACTTCTCCGAACCGGAACTGTATTTTAATATTTGCCAATCGTCTATTTTCACTATTTAAGGTAATTTATGTGTGTACTTCAACATAGTAGTACATATAATATTACATGCATGACATAATTGGGTATTACAGAGCGAATTTAATAAAGCTCTAGATCTGGGTCTCAGTGTTAAAAGAAATCTTTATATATTTCACAAAAAATTGTTTCAGATCCTTCTTTTAAGTACGAGATATACCACATTTTCTTAAACACAGCTAAAACTGTCTACCAAATCAAATTTCTGAACTAGAATCTGTTTAAACTGAGAACGTGTTATCCCAAAATAACGAAAATGCTGATAAACAGTTCTTGTTTGTTGCCCAACAAAGGATGCATTGTCTTGTATGTAAGTATCTAGCTTATCTAGTATATATGGCGTCTTCATACATTTTGAGGACGTCTCTGACACAGTTACAAAACTATTGTTGTGTTTTCGTTAAGCCCATTCTAAATCTTGGCCTAAGTTATCTGCTCACTTATCTGAGGATTTGGGATGTAATTTGTAGGTGAGTTGTAAGTGTTGTAAGTGAGTTGTAAGAACTCATCTACAATATCCTCTTGGGACCAGGGCCTTGAAGTAAACAAAACAAGTCTTGTTGAAATCAGCTAGAGTGCTACAACTCTATTGAAACCTTATTATTTGGGATCTAATAATTCATTTGAAGGTATGTGGAGGATAAAAGGATTTAGCCTGGAGTAGTTGGTCGGTATATGTAGGCTTTTGGAATACCTTAAAATCCCTGCTGTATCTAAATTGATGCTCTTGTACACATCTACAACATCTACACTATCACTGCTGATAGTAGGCTGGAGTTTAACGTTAGGGTCATGCTGATTAGGAGATGAGTTCTATTTTTTTTATTAGATTGATTTGGGGTTTAGCGCCGTACTCTTAGGATATATAACTTATACAATATTTCTATGACGATGAACTGTTTACTTACCAAAAAAACCTCGCAATAAGTCATCTCAGGATTGCCACGTGTGACTCACTGCGGACTCACTAATCGCATATGTCGTTATGCAATGTTCCTTGAAGCCATTCTAATCGCATAAACGTATATGTCCATATAACTACTCCCGGCATTAATATATACTCAGCTTGATATGTTTTTTTGTATATTCACATACTAGTACATTTATTATCAGTAAAGGAATATTAACAAGGCATGGTATACAAGTCCGCTAGGGCTTTATTCCCGCCATGTATATTTTATGAAAATAACATGTACGTAATTCCTATTTAATTTATGGTGAATAAACATCTAATCGCATATTTCGTAATACTATGTCACATGAAGCCATGCTAATCGCATATATGCAGTTATGCTATGTCACTTTGAAGCCATTCTAATCGCATATGCCGTTTTGCTATGTCACTTGAGGCCATTCTCATCGTATATGTCGTTTTGCTATGTCACTTTAGACATTCTTATCGTGTATGTTGACTCACCTATGCATGTATTAAAATTGAATATCGGTGTGTTATAAATAAGTGCAAACTGTTTTCATCTCGGCTGAATTTTTTCGTTTTCGTCTACAGAGTAAGTGATATAGCAGCGTTACCCACATTGCACAGGGAGTCGGTTGCTCCATTATGGAGCCAGGGGGCGCTGGTTCAATAAATGGAGACACCTGTTAGTCCCTTAACCGGAAGTACTCTGCTACAACATATCACAAGGTACATCGATCGTCCATAAAAATCTTATATACGTTTATCACAATACCATTGACAAGCAAATATGCAAGTATCTTTTCAATTTAAAGTAATTATTTTATTTATTTATTTTCATCCAGAACAACACATTATAGCTATCAAAACAAAAGACGGTAAATAAGTTGTTTATTTTTAAAAGATATGGTTGATTTGCTAATTAAAGACGAAAACCTTTACAAATTATAAAACAAAGGCGAAAACTTTTCATTAGGAGTCTATAGCGCAAATTGCAGTCAATATATATTTTGAATAAAGAGAGAAAAATTTGCTTGCCTCCACCGGGAATCGAACCCGGGACAATATATATATATACTCAATTATACGGTACATCGTTAATCTGACATTTCTAAAAACCGCGAACTACAACCCTCGTCGCCTTAGGTACCATGATCTAGTGGAACAAGTCATCAGTCTAACATCGCCAATTTTAACATAAGACCACATCAAGTATGTAAAAGGAAAGCGCATATTTAAGTATCCCAGCAAACCAAACACCGTTGCGACAACGTTTCATTTTGGTTGCACTTTGATCGTGTAAGGTTGTTGCAACGGAATTTTGTATAGATTGCCAGTTCTGGGGTCCGTTTCACAAAAGTGATCTTAGCTGAAGTTCAACGTAAATACCATGATGACCAGTGTTGAAGACATGGTGTTGCCATAACAGTTACATTCAATGTAAGCTAAGATCGCTTTGTGAAACGATGCCCTGTACCACAACCTTAGAATACAACCACACGGCAACGAAACAGAAACGTAATAGCTACATTGCAATATGTTTGTTGCACCATGTAACGTTTTGACAACGTTGTTATTATGCTGTACAAAACTCACGTCACGTTTTGACGCTATAATAACAACCAAATTTCATCGTAGATTTACATTGAGGTAACGTTGTTATTTGGTTACTCTGCAACGTTACCAATGAATAGCTAGTATACACACGTTGCGGTTACGTATAGTGTTTGCTGGGATTCTAATGGCATTCTGAATCTATCAGCTACAACAGAACAGAACAAAAACAGGGCAAAAGGCGCTCTCCAACACAACCCATGTCATATCGTGTATTAAAGTTAGCGAATAGCCGTCTACTAGACCTACGCAAGAACAGCGTTTATCATTTGATTTATATAACGTGACCGCGTACTATTGTTGTATACACAGCCGAATCGGGATCTGGTTCTTGTGAATAACGCTTTGATATCTTACACCTCAAGTTCGTCTCGGGCTCTGAATATTTTATACAGACTAATCTGAGTTCTGGGTCAAGATAATTCACATGCAGCCAATAAGTTCTGTATATGCTGAACAGAGGAAAGCCACAATGTACTGACCGGCGAATAGCGTTATTCCCGAATAACGTTAAATCAGAAGAAACTTTACATGAATGGATAGTTTATCATTCATATATGATTTTCATACCAATAGTTAGCCATTCTCGCCTCAACTGCATAGCATATTATGATTTTTGTGTCGTCAAAGGAAATATTTTAACAGTATTTTCATTATTTTTGCAGAACATAAACATTTGGATAAACGTCCGGGAATTGAACCCACGGCCCTCAGAGTAAGGCTCCAAATCGCTAGCAGTATGAAAACTGGCCACCTAAACCACTCAGCCACCCACTCCTCTACTGCATTTACTATACTGGCGAGTTGGTTTCGTTGCTCTGAGGGTCGTGGGATATAGTTTCCAGGACGTGTGTAAGCCTGCAACATTTTCTGAACTAGAATATGTTCAAACTAGGAAGGTGTTATTCCAAAATAACGCAAATACTTGTGCTGCACATCACTTCTTTCTTCGTGTGCATCAACCTGAATAAAACTCGCGGCATTACAACTTCAGACCCAGCAAATAGCGTCCTGGAGAAAGACAAATTGTATACTTCAACAAACACCGGCTGGCTAATCGAGAAAAGCCGTATAATCTCTAACAGGAGAATATTAACAGTGTAATATTACGCAAAAAAAAATTATTTCTTTTCAATGAAATGGTTTTGGTGAATATTTATTAAATAACGTTTAAATTTTTTTTTTTACATGAGGGTTTCACGTTATACTCAAGAATACGGACTGTCAATTTCCCACTGATCCTTGCCGAAATACCGTGGGGAATATTTATTAAATAAGGTTTAAAAGTTCATTTTTTTTAGATTGGGGTTTTACGTCATACTCAAGACTATTTAACTCAAATGACTAGGGCCTGTCAATTTTGCATTGATCCCTGCCAAAATACGGTGGAAACCCTGGAGGAACCCAGGAGAGTTACCCCTGTGATTGGTGGAGCCACATCGTGACGTCACGACGGACGTGTCTTTCATTGCTTAAATTGTGGGACATTTTTCTGTTGCTGAGTCGATCCCTTTCTGTTATCCCCAGCCCCCTTTCAGATAAACACTAATAAAATCTGAGTTAACGATAAATTAGTTTGTTGATATAAAAAAGTTAATACATTAGGCTGATTGCTCCTCGTCCACAAACCCGGGAGGTTGGGTGGAGCTTCCTGTTGCCCCACAGCTCTCGGGTCTGGCCGCCCTACATTTCAGGGATCGTTTTCCTCTTATATCATA
Organism: Mopalia vespertina; assembly: GCA_030265115.1. NCBI lineage: Eukaryota > Metazoa > Mollusca > Polyplacophora > Chitonida > Mopaliidae > Mopalia > Mopalia vespertina. The sequence goes on along the minus strand of JAQQZZ010106512.1, from coordinate 7,304 downwards.
TGATAAACAAAGACGTCAGCGACGAACTTTTACACCACTTTGATTGTTAAGTATATTGTTCGAGTTTTTCTTTGACGTTCCATTTCTTCTGTAAACGTTTTTATAAAACACCCCAAAGGTAATTTCTGTTGATTTTAAGTTCTGAACACCAAGGAAGACGAAATGGTTCTACAGATTTTCATGTAACGTTTATTCATTATTTGCTATCTATTTAATCACCATGTGGGCTTTCCAGACCTCCGAATCATTTCATCAGACCTAAAACAGAAACAAGTCAATTTGTCAGTTTATCTTATATGTTATTAGCGAAACATTATAAAGGCGTACAGGAAAAAACTATCGAATCAGTCCATTAATTTGGCAATATTGCATGTAGTTGATGGCCTCATCAGGTTCCCCCAAAAAGTCCTTTGGGGTGGTAGGGCCTATGGACCGGAGACAAAGCGATCCACATAGCATGTTATGTTCCTGACGGAGTCGACTATTGGTCGAAATCCAAAGATTGTTTGTGGTAATGTTAGGAACTTCTTTTTCAATGTTAGACAGACAGTGGTAAGTCCGTCTTGTAAGATTAGATATGACGTCAGTTTTAGTTCCAGTTTTGAGGGTTAAAGTTAACTTTAGAGTAAGGTTTAGTATTAACCCAAACGCAGAACTAAGAATTCACGTATTGCCTTACAGGACTGATAGGCCCAGACAGCACCGTTGGAGGGTACAATGTTACATAAGAATCTATATACGTACAAGTTGCGGGCTATTATTATCATGTTAGTCCCACTGCTATAGTATCAACCTTTGTTGATAAACACGTACGTCGTCAGCAGGTAACTCTATACATAAATGGGATTTGCTGTGAAACTATGGGCATATGGTATAATACAATTGTGACAATTTTGTAATAAGCACTTCACACATATATAGGTTAATGTCATAAACCGCAGGTTTATATCTAAATTTAAATTTACACAAATTATATGGTATCCGGATATATGCAGTTTATCTGTAGGGGTTTTTTTCTATTGTTTTGTTGTATATTTTTTTTCTGTTTTTTAATTTGTTTGTTTTTTATTTGTTTGTTTGTTTTGTAACACTTTGGCGTTCCTCAAGCGTGAAAAAACTTAGTGACACCAAATCAAAAAATGTTGTTTTTACTCGTTTGGCTTATCTTCAACTTGCTATTAATAAGGCAATGTATTGCGAAACATTGGTTATTTGGTACATTTTCTTGTTGAGGACGTGATGAATTTAATAGCCGCATCCGGCTTCCACAAACACACCTGATGTCACACTCTAGATTGCTGTCGCCAGTGTCTTGGTCTGGAACACACCGACAATCCCTGCTAGATCCCGCATCGTTGGTAGTCACGAATCTCGTGCCAGCCGACACGGTTTGGTCTGTAACTTCATCATAACAATCACCTAGAAACACAGGATGCTTAGTGATTGAAGGCTAAATTTCACACAAAGACTATGGGATTGTGTAATGCTTATCACATGTTTACAAACCAGATATATAGACAAATAATATTTTTTAAAAGTATTAAAGCTATAGAAAACCGTAACATAGCATTGATTATAGGGACTCCGAAACAGGCCGCGCATGTTAGGCCGATGATGGCTGAATAAGACAAAATTCATGCCAGGGTTATGTCCCCTTTCGCAAAAAAAAGAAGATACATGTAGCAGAGACAAAATAATTGAAAGAGGAGAAAACCAATCTCCTTGAATCGTTTATATTAAACTTTGTTAGTCAAACATATGGATGAACTTAATTTATTCAATGAAGAAAGTTAGGAGTAAACAGGGTTTGAATACTTGTTTCATCAGATCTAAGGGCGCCGCGTGTTTGATCTAAACTACACATCTGCTGCGACTAATATAAACGTCATTAGGTAACACACTAAACAAATCCGTCAAGAAAAGACAATTCTCTGTTTCGAAAATATTATTATGACGTTTTCGTGGTGGACTATTTTGTAAAAACTCTTCAAAGCTGATGACTTTCACCCAGCGTTTATATGGAGGGTAGTGGAAAAGTCAACACAGTCTGTGTCAATCGTATTCTCGGGAGAGTTTCTATAGTGGACGAGACTAAGACAACTCTCGTAAGCTATACCAGGCCATCGTGCATTAATTCCCGCCAATATTTGGGGCATGCAACGTTTGCCACAGACCAGCAAATAAAAGAAGTGCAAAACAAGATGGCCCAGGGTGTATCTTAGAGTCAATGTCTCGACGTAGGTAGTAGAATCGATTATATTTTAGAATGAGTCGGTGTTTGATGTCGCACACGCAGTTACAAATTTTGGGTTGTGCCCTGGTTAATCCGAGAATCTCTATATTGACCAGATGGCAGTGGATACTGTATAATAACAAACAATACCACAATTTCTGGTTTTGCAATCTTGCAGTGAACACTTATGTTTATTTTCTCCATTAAGCGATCCTACTTTGATCTACCGCTGACGGGTTCGAAACCGTCTGGTCGACCATCAAGTATATGAAGGAGTAACGCGATATTGCTCAGGAAATAGCGGGGATGGGGTTTTCGAGGTTTCCTCTCTGTTTTCCACCGTGTTTCAGCAAGGAACAGCAAAATATGGACAATCTGTCTTCATATAAGTGAAACGCCCTTGAGTACGACGTTAAACCACTACCAAACGATCATAAAAAGAGGTTATTCAATAAAGATATTATATTTGATCTGGTTGAACTTACGCCCACATACTTCCCACGGACAGCAGTCCTCTCCAGTGTCCGGGTTCATAAAAGGGCTGTCCTCAAACCAACAGCCTTGCTGTGGACTCCCCATAGTCTCACATCTGAAAATGCATTATATACCCATTGACTGTATTCATTAATAATATATCTAAAGGTGCAAAATGACCCATTGTTGATTGGTTTGAGTGGGGATTTACACTGTAGTTAACGTCTTGCTAGGTCCCTTAGACTCGGAATAGACATTTTGTTTATTCTTTTAACTAAATGTTTAACTTTCAAACTTCATGATAGTAAAACAAATTATAAAAATATTCTGATTACAAAAAGTGAATTTTGAGCCTAGAAATAACTCTCCCAGGAAGCACATATCATAGTCTATACCAAGTCTTTATCGAGATCCATGGGATTATCGCAGCGTCATGTTTTATTTATCATATGCAATTCTAAAGACAACCTGAATGAATGTGGCCAGTAAATGTGTATTACAGCTGTTTATCGCACCCTACTCAATATATCAATAGACACTACCAGCAACAGTTGGATTTTTTTGTTCAAGGGCTATTCTACCATTTTAATTTGCGATAAGTTTATGCGATAAGCTCAGGTATGTGAGTAAGTCATACAATGTGGCTCCGGCAGTCATGTTTTTATGAGGTTTCATCCCGATTTTCCACCGTAATTAGGCAAGGAACAGTGTGAAGTGAGCTGTCCGTCGTCCTAGAACAGGTGAAATACCATTGAGAACAACGTTAAACTTCAATCAAACAAACACTTATAGGTGACAAGAACAATCTATCGACGTCATTGGGCCCTCGGGATGAGTGACACAATCAATTACAAAACGTGTATATCATTTTACTTTAATAAAAAAATGTTTTTGCTTTGCTAATTATCTCATGTAAAGTTAGGCCGCGTCGGTCGGTGGTACATTGGATACAGGATTCCCTCAAATGCACGGCACAGTATCACACAGGTCGCATCCTCCTTTCAATCCTACTTGCATAAGCGGAAAGTTTTTCGATGACTGCATAGATCAACGAGGTTTCCGTCGGTTTTTAGCAACCACCGAAATGAAAAATCGTTTTGTACAACCTTTAAGAACCACAGTACGCGTAACACCGATGATACAATGAAGTATTAATTTGAAGTTACACATCATATAACAATTGCTATATAATAAACTAACAAAAAATGGTCACGCATTTACATTATATCATTCCATATCTGACCAAAACTCATTAGTGAAATTGCTACAATATATACAGTACCGTAGGCCTATACCTGAGATACATTGTAATTATTTGACAGTGAAGGTATTACGAATGGCCATACCGGTGCCACAATCTACAAGCTGGTATACCTGATACCTATTGTTAACAGAGACAGGTTGTTAAAATTACGTTACCCACAAATTGAAAAATTGATTCAGCAAGCCAATAAAAGTAAGTTACTTCCTGTTGCCTTCCTCGTCATAACAAGCGTTGTTTTCTACAAGAATAATAAATTAAGAATATAAAATAGGTCAATGATAATTAACTTTTATTTTATATATGTAAAAATATGTTTTTACCGGAGTTGAAAATCTTTTCAACACATCTTAAAAAAAACAATTTCACACATTACAAAAAAATGATCCCTAAGTAAAATAAAAGCAAAAACAAAATGCAACATATGTAGAATAAAGGTAGAAGTGATAAAACGGCTTGCCACAGTACATAGCCATCTGGATTCAGTGAATCGTCGTTCTCGTTTTTTACTATATTTGAAAGGTTTTCTCCACATCATGTCGCCAACACCACTCGTAGTATATAAGTAAAGACTAACTATTCAAGTAAAACAATGAAAATAATTCATAAGGAAATGTAAAAAGAAACTCACCTTCTTGGCCCAGTACCAATGTTACTGACAAAATGAGAAAGACAAAAACTGAAAACATCCTTCTGAATCGGGAGATAACGCAAAATGCTGATGATTACCAGAATGAGCTCTGATACATTCCGTCGGAGGCTGCAAGCAAACTTTGCTATTTAGAGGATATCAAAGTTATTCATAGATTTTTTTTTTACATATATCCTCTTTCTGCTGACGCGCAATGGTTGGTTTTGTATAATAGGCTTTAAATACCACAGCATTTATTCACCATTCTCCAACTTGTCCGATGCGATCTGATTCTCACCGTTAATTTGTAATATTGTATGAATTTATAACAGGGGCTGACATTTACTTGTCCACATCAGCAGTAATTATAAACAGATTACTCCTATCAGGTATTAGCTGAATAGCAGAAGTCAAAAAATAATTTCTGTAAGTCTGCGGAGAAACACAATAAGAGAACATTTGCAGCTGTAATTACTGGGTTAGTTCTACTATGTGTGCCGATTTCACCACTCGGACGTCATCGAATGAACCGAGAGCATCACCTCTGACGCCGTACGATCGGCGCCATTTTGGCCAGAGTTTTTGTTCACAGCGCCTGATTAACCTAGCTAGCGTTGAGATTGATTGATTGATTTTAACGACTCGGGCTTAAGGGTATTTCACTTATATTGACGGCGGTGTATTCCAACAATAATTGAAAAGTGTGTCAAGTTTTTCCTCCAGAACATAACGAACTTAAGTTCATTTTTTCCTGTTCTTGAACCGTATATCGCTTAGTGACGAACTGTTTTATTTATTTTTACGCATATCCATACACCTATCGCGGGAAAGTTTTGTGGCGGCACCAAAATAAAGAGAATTTCACAAAGCATTCCGATTTGGAGATTTTGAGATTTACTTGTTTAACGTCGTGCTCAATGGTATTTCACTGATATATCGACGGATTGACAACTTTAAACTGTACCTCACTTAAATACGATGGAAAATCGGAAGGAAATTTTCATTAGAAAAATCTCCACATTTCGGATCCCTCATATACCTGAGGTCGACATACGGACTCGAACCCGTCAGCGGTCTTCGAGGATTAGGCCTACCAGTTACGGCAGTTAGCTAAATGTTGGTAGACAAATAGAAACAAGATGTGCCAAAACGAAACGACCGTTTCATCGGAACAATCCGTTTAAATACAAAAAAGAGCTTAACTTTAAGGTGGATGTCACTTTATATTGATCATATTTTATTTAGTCCGATACAGTCTTTTATATTTTATATAAAGGTGAAATATCAGAAGTTCCAATCTCCAGTCCGTCGCTCAACTCGAAATCGGCCATTACTTCACCTTGCTAGAGTTACGCACATGTGTGTTGCCGGGCAGCGTTGGAAACACAAGGCGGATTTGGAGTTGAGCGACGGCTGGAGTGGATTTACTTTCATCATATATATGACTGAGTTATCCATGTGTTTATTGTTTATGTCTGAAGGCTATTCTTGTGTTGATATGATGACGTCATTGGAGCTACATTATTATTAAATTACTTACAGAGGACAAAATTTGTGTTATTTGAAACAGTCATACATAAAGAAGGAACAGTGTTTTGTTCAAATGTGATTTAACCCTCAAAAACGGGCTTATTTGGCGTGTTTTTTGGCACAAATGCGTGGAGTACTTTGGTTCATTTCAACGCATGTGCACAAAACATCCGGCGGTTAACAATACACGTTTTCGTGTAATATTATTATTTCCATTTGCCTCCGAGATATCTGTACCGGTACAGAAAGAGTCTAAGGATGTTCCGACATGGAATCAGACGTTACAAAATGCGAATTAGTCACCGATAGTTAGCCTACCAATGCTTGGCGAAAGCTACCGACAAAACATCTAACCGGCGCAAGGCAGGCGTTTCTGCGAACCAGCTGCGCACACCTTACACTCTACGTCACCCTACCTCTTATAACATGGACGAGGGAAACAATGCCATCTAAACTACTCAATACGGAGTTACACACTTCTGGTTAATGGACTTCTGATATAACAGTTATGCCAATTGTTAAACTAATATGATGCGGTTTATCTGGTACGTCTATTGGTAGTTTCGTAAAGAAATGGGTAAACATGCAGTTAGAACAAATGGCTTTAAGGTCGGTCTTCCTAAGACGAGATGGAATTATATCACCTCTTGTGTTATAAACGAAATCACATTTAAGAGCCAATGTGACATTTCAGAATAGATGAAAATAACCACAGGACAACAGTAATACTGTTTCAGCGCGATGAATCCATGGTTACCTGACGTCATTCACACGATTTGTTGTTATACTCAATCATTGGCGTGAAGTTTGTTCTATCCGATTCAATGGATAGACAAAAAAGTTTTACAAGAATTTATAATTTCTTATATAGAGCGTTTTCACAACTGCTCATTGAGAAAGGGACGACATTGACAAATTTTCTAACTACCTAGCATTTTGTAACCATCAAGTACCATCTAGCTTTTTAACGTAGACTGGGAACTTTGGGATAAACCCCCACCATCACTGTTTTACCAGGAAGTGACGAAGGGTCTACTTTTACAAAAAGCCCAGGTGCATAAAAAAAGATGTTCTGTAGGTCAACATAAAATTCATTTTGTAACCATCAAGTACCATCTAGCTTTTTAACGCAGACTGGGAACTTTGGGATAAACCCACACCATTACTGTCTTACC
>JAQQZZ010106501.1:0-15885 GCA_030265115.1 Mopalia vespertina | reverse complement strand
AGCAATGCTGTCTTTACTTAGCACTGGAGGAGCCCTCTGGCTAAGGGCAGTGTGTTTGAAGAGTAGCAATGCTGTCTTTACTTAGCACTGGAGGAGCCCTCTGGCTAAGGGCAGTGTGTTTGAAGAGTAGCAATGCTGTCTTTACTTAGCACTGGAGGAGCCCTCTGGCTAAGGGCAGTGTGTTTGAAGAGTAGCAATGCTGTCTGCACTTAGCACTGGAGGAAAATGAACTTCCCAACATTATGGAAATGCTTCGCATCTTGGTTTTGCTAGTATCAATTATTGTTGGAATACACCTCCGTCATATAAGTGAAATACCATTAAGCACTGCCTAAAACACCCAATCAATCAATCTATCTGATGGGTTCATTTATTATTGTTTCAGGAGAGATGTTCTAGAAAAGTTAGTACAGCTTCAAAATTATGAAAACATTTTCCTACCTAATGCACTTCGTCAGTTTTTTAAACAAATTTCTGCACCCACCGAACGAGGCAGTTACCTGGAAGATATGGTAAATCATTTCTCCCAGAGGTTCTGTAATTGTAATCCCCACCTGGGCCTCCACAAAGGTAAGATGACCTGTTCTCTGCTGAAAACTAGTCCACAGATTGGGATGTAACTAGTAGACAAAGTTCTGTCTTTATAGGTTATAAATGACAACAGCGGGGAAGATCAGCGATTGGTGACCAGAGTTCAGTAGTTTTTGACATGTAATTTTAAAAGATATATTTGTCAGTATTTTATTGCTCTCAAACTCCGCTTAATGGAGAACAAGGTATTATGAACATCAGCTGTAAACAACATCAGTCGTTCTCAAACACAGTCTGGACTGGAAATTTGAATAGGAATTACAGTGCTTGTTGTACTACGGCCTAGTTAGTGGGCTAGTAGCCCGTATTGAAGCCCTATAGTTAACATAAACATAGATATTACTAACAAAAAATTTTGATATGCTGCACTGCATAATATTTTGTATATTTAATTATCAAAACTGCTAACTATCAGCAGAAAAAAATCTTTTTGCGCTAACAAGCTCCCATTTACCATAATGTTAAAGTAGCTGTGTTTGTGAACACCTGGCATCACTACTCATATTCAAAATAGATCGTTTTCATTTGGGAAAAAATATAAAATGCGCATGTCTTTTAAATTAGATGAGGAAACCACTAAAAGCTGTTTGAAAATTAACGGTCATTATACAAATAAGTATGAAAGAGTCAACATTAGGTTCTCTTAAGTGTAATTTCAAGGTGTGCAGACACAATATTATTCCCCCTCCCACCAACCCCAAACTAGTCGGATGAGATCTTGAAAATGCTACTGTTGGTCCATCCTGCTGTCTTTCTGTACATCAATCTGTCACAAGAATATTGTGTATGAGATAATTTGAAGATTAAAAAAAGTTCACACATAAATTTAAAATTTGGTATGTAGCTTCCTCCTGTTAAGATTATAGATGAGATAGCATTGCATTTCACCATATTCCGTCAAAAATATGGCAACACTCATTTGTGTATTTGTTGTGAACAAAATAACTTAAACACAAAATTAACCACATAAATTCAAACTTCAAATATAGCCTCCTCATTTTATGAGGGATGGAGTTTCACCAAATTTAGGTCTGCCATGATGTAATATTAAAATCTTAATATCTCTGTATTATGATCTCATGACTTGAATCAGTGAAACCTTCATTGATGGCTGTCATTGTATGTTTGACAATTTTCAGGTCTGTATGTGTTGTGAATATAATACTATTTGCATGTCTGTACATGTCGTGAACTTGAAGAAATTGGAATGGGTTATTTGATAACTTGAAAAGAAAAATGCCTATCAGTCACAATTATGATTCCTCTAGTTGGGAAAGTCAAATGGATTGCATGACCACTGTCATCTGCAAATGTTTTAAACTATCAAATTTGAAGTAAAGTCATCTGTAAACTTCTGGCAGATATTAGTTTCATCACATTCCACAAAACTGAATAAGATAACTTAAAACCATTCCCTTTCCTCTATATGGGAAGAGTTTCTTTTAGACTAAGTGGGAACAGGGCATTGTTCCACAAAGCAATCTTAAACTAAGTTGATCTTAATTACCATGACGACACTATACCTTCAGTACTGGTTGTCATGAGAATTTAGATGAACTTAGGCTAACATCGTTTGGTCATTTGACTAGAATCTCAATATCAAGGATGGTGAAGCTGAACTTACTAATTGCTCAGTTTGTTTACAGTTATTTGTCATTAAATATCCGCATACCACTCTCAAGTTTATGAAGTAGCTGTTTGGTATCTAAAATTTATGTGCTGACATTTTGCTCATTATTATGTAACAATTATTAAAAAATACCATGTTATATTTCTTTCTTTCTCTCTTCAGATACTGTGTATGTCTTGTGTTATTCACTAATTATGCTCTCCGTTGACCTGTGCAGTCCTCATGTAAAAAATAAGATGTCTAAACGGGAATTCATCCGTAACACTCGTGGCGCTGCTCAAGGAGTGAATGATGATCTGGCAGGTCATCTCTATGACAACATATATCTGATTGGTCACGTGGCTGTTGACTAACCCAGAGGACATGGTTTGGATCCAGGCCGGTTATATTTATACCTGTGACCGTCATAAGACAAACTTGTCATACAGTAGTGGTCCCAAAGGACAAATAACAATATTTTTTGTACGAGACCTAGAGACTACATTGTTAACCACATATATCTGTAGGATAAAACTGTTGAGTGTTGTGAATCGTTTTTTATTATGTATGTTTAATATATTTAACTGAATGCAATCCTCCTGGTGAAAATGTTTTAGTGCTCTATTGATGTGTTTGCCTGTCAGAAACTGTTTAATTGTGTGTAAGTATTACATCACATTGATCCCCTCTAACCTGCGGGGAGATTGAGGATGGCTTAAAGAATAATTAGCAAATTAAATGACTTTGCCTGGTCACCTCCAGATTGACTTGAGTTCATGTGAATGTAGCGATACAAATTCGTATTCATAATTTATAGTGCTGTGTTTTTATGAATTAAGCACTTTTTTTCTGATTTGTTTTCTGAAGTGCTTGTACACATGTACAGTTTTATTTTGTCTCGACGAAAGCTATATTAAGAACCACATAGAGTTCTCTCCAAACCTCCTAGATATAAGGCAAAGATTAACTGTTAATGTCAAATATCTGAGCAGTCAAGTTTTCTCATATCAATTAGTTTTTCCAGAAAATCATTATCCTGGCAAACCTACTTTACTGTATTGATAAGTTTTTCTATTTGTCGTGTCGAGCACTGTGATTACTTATTTTGTGTTACAGACACTTCTGAGATTCATCTGTCTCATCTCCTGAGATTTCACTGTAAAACAATTGAAATATTTGATGTTTGGATTTCTTCTTTACGGTAGCTATCGTTGAGTTTGCTTGAAGCTTTGTTAAGCACATCATACTTCTGTCCAATTTTATGAAGGATGTTTTAATTGAGTATTTGCTAGTTATGGGAAAAAGAACGTATATCTTATATCAGTGGCACTTATTGAGTTCGGCAATACTGGTACATTGTACAGCCCATCTATAGACTGGGACAGGGAGTGAGACGAAGAACAAGTGGTCTCATATTTTATCTTCATTTATTTACTGCTCCTAACATCTTCCCAATATCGGGTATTTACTACAGGTTGTTTAATTTATAGGACTTTTTTTATTTTTGTTATTATTTAAATGTTATTATCTAGCCAATTATGACCCGTGACTCTTGTTAGTCTTGGTGAGGACTGTTTGTTGTAGGGTTTCTGTGCCATCATATTTCATGTACATATTGTTATTAATTCACTCTGGTCACATTGCTTGTCTCTCTGCTCTAGTTGTAACCACAGAACCCTTTGGTTTTAAAGGACAGTATGGAGTTAGTACAGTCATTCTGTAAGAATAATATCTTCCCACAAGTAAAATACTGTTAGTGTGGCTACTCACAGCCGTCCTAGAAGTGAAACACCCAATCAATCAATCAATCATGTAATCCACAGACATGATGATCCTTTTTCAATAACTATTCCACTAACTGTGATGTAAAACTTTTGATAAAATAGATTGTTATGATTTTCATGCTACTGTGTTGGTTTTTCTATTATTGATCATGTTTTTTTATCCCCTGTACAAAGTTGTCGGGGAGATACAAGTGCTCCACGTGGCTACATGTCACCCTTTTATAACAAGCGTTTTTCCGTCGAGGACTAAAAATCTCAATGAAATCGCTCCGTATGCCACCAGACTTGACACTGTCTGTGACTAGTCACAAAGGATCATACTTGTTCGTTATCTTCAAATTTGTTGGCGACTAAGTGTTTCATGTGCGGCAAACATGGACCCCAAAAATCGCAGCCTTTAGCTGTGCATCCAATCAGTAACCGAGATAGTCACATGATTTAAAGTAAAACATTGTTGACACTAGTAATAAGCTCCCTCCATGGCTGTGCCATACTGATCAAAATCAAAGCTAAACTTTCTATGCAGTTTTCAGTCAAAGCCATTTTTAAAAACCTTGCCATATGCCAGTCACTTGGAATAAATGTCACTTCGTGTGCGAGAAAAGCGGTCCCGGACAGAAAATCTCCTGCATATGATTATCTCGAAAACTGTTCAATACTTATTTTACCAAACTTTATGTATATTTCAATCAGGTGTAATGCTATTTTTATGACCTCTTGCGTAGGTTTTTCTGGACACAGTCCTGGATGTAATCTGCAGTTGACATCTTCAGTAGGTTTTCTTGGCACATTCCTGGATGAATGTCTTTGGATGTTATCTACAGTTTGACATCTTCAGTAGGGCATGGTCCTGGATGAAGGTCTGTGGATATCGATAATTCTCAAATTTTGTTTGCAAACACAACATTTTTTGTTCTTTCTCCAATTCAGCTTGCAAGCAATGCATTCTGTTGGCTGTGATTGGATAATATCGAGCACCTTACGTCATTATCCAATCACAGCTAACCAAAAACATGGCTAGTAGGCTGAATTGGAGAATGAATGAAAAGTTTTGTTTGGAAGCAAAATTTGGGAATTATTGATAACTAACATCACAATTCTGGCTTAGGATATGGTGATGAACTATTTTTCTCACACAGACAGGTGAGATTTATTTACTTTATGTAATAAGTGGACTTGACCCAGCTTGTACCGTGGTGAAATTTAACTGATTCACCCCCGGAGTGTCCTCCCTTCTTTTCTATATACATATAGGATCTCAATGGTACCGAGTCCCTGTGATCATAAATCTTGGTACCCTGGTGTTTCGCTGGTCAGGGGCAATCAGGATAAAAAAATCTGGCATGTTCTTTCAGCTAAGAGGCAGCCATCGTGAGATCACGGCCAGGTGTTTGATTAGATAAGGGGCAACCATCGTGAGATCACGGCCAGGTGTTTGATTAGCTACGGGGCAACCATCTTGAGATAGGACAATGAAGTTTTGTTGGCTATGCCAAATAAAGAACCATCATGAAGTTGAAACCTGGTGTTTTGTTAGTACAGGGGCAACCATTGAATACAGACCCAGGTGTGGTGTTAGCCAAGGTGCATGTCATATGCGGTTGTTTAATCTGCAGTAAGAGGTATGCCATGTTATACTGATCTCTGAGTGACCGAGTCATTTAGTGTGTATAAACCAGTCAATAAAACAATTTGAGAACTGTTTTTTCCAAGAGATTTATATACTTTGTTTATTCATGACAATCATGAAAACTGTTGAGTTTTTACGGTTTGGTCGTTTTACTTAAGACATAGTGGAATTCGTTTTTGAAGAAAAACTCAGAAGAAATTGCACAAATGATATGAAGCCTGTATTATAATGTACATAATATATGATAATGAAAATTGATATTCACAAGAAAATAAAGTGCTAATTTTATTAATACATAATATGCTCAACAGTTGAAGCATACAAGAATTCTATAAATGTACTCCTTAAATAATTACATATACAAATAGTCTTATAATCAAATGTGTAACTATAAAGGTGGACATGGTGAACACAATGATAAATTCAAACTGAATTAGAAAAATAAATAATAAAACAAAAGCTGGACAATATACCTACACGTATCTACATCTAATAAATTCAAAGACTTTTGAATAAATAAAATTGAATACTAGTAAATTTGGATCACAGACCAAGTTAGGCGAAAGATGTCGAGACAGCTGTAAAGAAACTTGTCACAGGGAAAATGAGGCTGAAACTGACAAACGCAATAAATAGTACAAAACAAAATATGCTGGGATTCACAGTTGACCATGCTAAAAACTATAAATTGTAACACAATAAACCAAAGCTTTCTAACCATGGTAAAAGTCTGTTCACAGTGAAGTCTAGATGAAAAAAACTATGGAATCGATGAATTTCGCATCATGGAAACTCTGTGGGACATTCATCGGATTTCAGAGGCCATGGTACTCCTTTCATTTGCAAAGCAGTCCCAGCTTAACCTGAACACAATCAAAGTAAAATACAGGGGCCAGTTGCTCGAAAGACGATAAGCAGCTAACACCAGATTAAATCACTTATACCGGATTAGAGATAGACCTTCAGCATAGCGTGATGTCATCTAATAGCTAATAGCAGTTCCAGGCAACCAGGACAAAAGGCTGTAGTCCAAAGGTGGTTAGTATGTAGACTGTCAACTAAAGTGAATACAGGAAGTTTATCTGGGCACATATTTATGAACTGTATTTAGACCAATTTTTTAAGATTTTATTAAATTAATGTCATCGTAAGTTTAACTTTCATTTCTAAACAAAAATTTCTTACAACGTTTCATAAAAGTATGGGGATACCAAACTAACCAACTAAATGGCTGTTAATCCACAACATGTTTCACTGACTATTCCTGAAGACATCTATAGAAACACATCTTACAGGGTAACAAATGCTTTTGAGGCTAACTTTCTGACAGCAATTTTGATTAGAAGAATGAACAAATTGAAATCCAAGCAACCAGCCTTGTTGATATTTAATGACTTTCGTACAAGTCCTTAATACAGCACTTTTTAGCGTTACAGGTTAACTTCACTGGTACCTAGGGCAGCACAATTAGAACGAACATCTTTACGGTAAAAATCACCATGGTTGCAGCAAACAGTCACTGTAGTAACGAATCTATGTCAGCATCCTTTCGCTTCCTAACAAAAAATATACATCAAAAATAAAATATTATGCCCCTTCAATACACAGATATCCTGTAAATATGTTTATCATATACCTAGTAGTCTCACCACACAAATACACAGGCATCGTATATTTTATGTATCAGATGATTAATAAACGTATGGTCTGAAATGGGACTGCTTTCAATGTTTACATTTTATAAGACAGCGCCCCCTAGCGTGACAGAAACACCTCGACTTTGTGTAGCAGTGCTCAACACTTGGCAACTGGACAATTTATTCCATTCATGTTTTATTTTTTATCAAAACCATTTTTGTAAATCAAAATCAATACATTATGATTACAAGAAATAAAGTCGCTGGTTGGTGTTTGGAACTGAACTATGTTTTCTCACATGTTTTTCTGGGTGTGTAATTTTACAGAACAAATTCATGTGCTGTGTCAGCTCAGTCACTGGGGTTTCCCTCTGTGTAGTAATATGATTCTAATAATAACAAATTTGTGTTCTTCGTTAAATTTAATTTTCAAACAATCTAACTGTGTTTTTGGTAACTTAGATCATATAATCGTGCTTGTAGTTTTATAGGTTTGCCTCTGTCAAGTGATCATCACTGAAAGGTAGACATTGAAGGTATATGATAAACAGATTATATGTAAAGTGCGTGTTACGTGTTGTTGTCTCAGGTTGTACTGCATATCAATCTCGCTGTTCGAGCTCGATTAATACTGCAGACCAACCTGAGACAACTCGAGCTGAAACATCGTCACATATCACGTACTGTACATATAATCTCTATATATATCACTGGCCATTTTATGATGCTTCATGCACAAAGGTGCATCCCTAATATGTTGTGAAAAAGCCTAACAATGTATGCAAATATCAGATTTGTTTCACCAAAAGGAAGGGCAAGCGTTTGATGAACCCATAGTAGTATTGACAGTGTGGCATACAGCATACTTTCCTTTCATTAATGGACCATAAGTTTATAACACAGCTCAAAGTTTACAATGAAATTTTTAAAAATGATGTAGGACATTGTCACTAAGCCGAATAAAACAATCCGTGTCAACTGGTCCCAACCTCTCTGACACAAGGAGGCACAAATTGGATTTTAATAGCAGCACATAATGGTTTTGTTTGTTTGTTTGCTTGTGGTTGAAGGCTGTACTTAAGGTTATTTCACTCACATGAGGGCATGCAAGCTCAAACCACCACTGGCAACAAACAAAGACATCACTGGACAAATACAGAACAATACAAAGACATCACAAACAGATCAGCTTCCTGTTCCTCTTTAGCTCTGAAAGCACCAGGGCAACATGAAGCTCCCTCCAACGACTCGCCAGTGCATAATGGAGAATACATTAAATGATGTAGGGCTACATAATGGATTGGGGTTACATGATGTTACACCAGAAGTAGAAATGTTTAAATGCAGCTGAGAACTATGTTGACAGTAAATATGGCAAGCGACACAACTCTAGTCAGTGTCCTAGTGTAGTGAGACTGAATGCTAATTACTCATTCATGCTAATGCTAATCTACACTTAACGTAGACAACAATAGTTTTCTATTCTTTAAATAGCCAAGAAAACAATCACATGTATTAGGCAACAGCCAGTACATTTCACTGGTCAGTCTATCACTTTATCATTAGTTTCAGAATATTGTTGAGCATACACACAATACAAAGTACTGGCCTGATTTGTAATTGCATTATTCACCTAAACAACAAAAAAACACAGCAACTTACTTTTTGGAGGACTTAGGCCTGCTAGCAGTTTTTGGTCTTCCCGATTTACTTTTCCCAGTCTTAGGTCTCAAAGCTTCTGCAGCTCCCTCGGCTGTGTATGCTAAATACACACTGGAGAGATCTGGGATATTCACCTGTTAAAGATAAATAGTCCTAAATTAACAATAGCTTGATTCCAGTGGTTCAGGGTACGTACTGCCAAATAATATAATATTAAGACAGGAATTGCCACAATATGCAACAGAGTAAACATCCCATAAACAACTTGCTTCTAATGCTAAATACATCAGAACTATCTGCACATTTATAAAGGGATACTCCTCTGACAGCCCACAAAAAATCAAAGGTTAGGTTATAGTCATATAGAAGAACCAGCCATTCATAACCAGGACAAAGTTTTTGTCCCAAATCCTCAGTATATATTCCATCGAAGTAAATTATAAGAAAAACAAAGAAACCTGAGTGAACTGATATGACATTGGGATTTGAAATGTTCAATAAAGAAATTGTGTTACAACACTCTCAATTATTTAAGCCAATAAACAATATCCAAAAAATTGAGAATGTTGGTCAATAAACTAAGTATTGTTTATATAGTTCAGCAAGTGTTTGTTTATATCTGATGAGATGTGTGACAGCAGGTAGAGAGCCAGAAGTAAGATATACCTTGTCCTTTTCTTTATCGGGTTGTGGGGATTGTTTCCTCATATTGTTACCAGTGTAAGCCACACACTTCAGCTGCCATTCACCAATGTCATCATTCCAGTGTACATACTGTTCTATCATCTCCTACTCCACAAACATAAACAATTGATCCACTGGATAAAGCTACATAAGATTTGTATGTATGATGACTTCATACATGTATTACAACACATGTTGTTGTGACATTTTCAAGTTTGACCAAACCTCTCCTCTGTGAGGAGGTGAGAATGTCAATGACAGTTAACATTAACCTTCTCACCTCGTAGTAGAAAAGAGGTTTGGTCAAAAGTGAAAATGCTATGACATGTGTTGTAATATGCGTAATTTTTTTCAAGTGGCAACTCAACAAATTTAACTTGTATGAACTTATTAAACATAATCTAAACTTGTTTATGGTACTCGTTATATTTGTTTCCCCCTCCCCCCCTTTAAAGTCTGCAATAGCTAACATACCTGGTATTCTGGTTTTATAAAGTTATCAATGACTAACATACACAGTAATCTGGTGGTATAAAGTTATTATTGTCTTACATACCTGGTAATATGGTTATATAAAGTTAACGTTGATCCACATACCTGGTATTCTGGTGGTATAAAGTTATCAATGACCAGCATCTGTAGTTTCAGCTCTCTACTTAGCTGACGAACGTTCTCTAACAAACCTTCCATTTCTCTCTGGTGTTCCTGCTGTAGGTCTGTTATCTGGAATGGAAGGAATAGTGCATCAGAAATCAGCTTATTTCAGCTGCATCCATCATTGCAAAGTCGTTGACCAGACTAATAAATGAGTTTCTAATGTCTAGCTTTTTGCGGAATTGTGAAAGACTGCCAAAGTTACCCTCCTTAATAAAAGTGATTCTTTAGAAGACCTGAGAAGAAAATTATCCCCCAATTTCCACCTTACCAATAATATCTAAAGTACTCGAAAGGCATGTTTATAATCATACATTTGAATACCTCTCAGCATATAATTTCATACTTGACTTGTCAATCAGCCTTCCGACCATTGCCTTTTTGTGAATCGGCACTACTGGAGATAGTTGAAAGCTGGCGAAAACCAATAGCAATGGGAAAAATATGGGGCTGTTTTTGTTGAATTTTAGAAAGCTTTCCACACACTCAATCGCTCCATATTACTGAAGAAACTTTAAATCTACAAATTCCATTTCAATGCTCTTACTTTCTTTAAGTTATATTCAACAACTGTTTACTTCCAAACATAGGGGTACCCAAATTATCATTCTCCTATCATCAAAACATAATGTATGTCTCCCGAAAGCCAAAACTTACTACTTTAAATGGAGCCTAACATTTTCGGAATACAATTATGGGATAATGGAACCCTCCACCAAACAGCCTAAAATTAGCATCCTCTTTCACCAGCTCCCAATCCCAATGTATGTAATACTTGAAAAGGATTAATGAAACACACTACATTTATGTACATGTGAATATTTCCTAATCACTTTGTGACTATTTCACCAAAAGTGGGTCCGTGAATTCAGTGACTACAGCCTGTTACAGCAAACATTCTTTAATCATGCTTCCAATTACCTTGAACAAATATCACAACGAACAGTAATCAGTTGATATTAAAACGGCATATATGGGCGAGAAATAAAACTGAATACTAATGCTTTTTACAAAATGATTGTCTTAGTAGTTATTTTTGTCCATCAAATGAAGGAGAAACACGAATCTAAATCTTGGCTTTCACCGTGATGACAATATAGGTAAACAAATATAATGATCCTATGGAATACTGATATAAAAAAGGGAAATGCCTTCCAGTTCTAAAATGAAATAAATCAAGCGATCAAATACATGTATGAAGCATTTGTTATACAACATAACCGTGGTCATTTCAAATCTTTTTTTTATGCTAAAATATCATTTATTCATCAGCATGGCGAGCGATAGTTCTGAATAACATGAAATTGTTTTTAAAATTAGATATGAATCTATAATTAAGGGGTGACGGACAGAAATTGGAATAGAAATAGAAGTCAGGAAAGTGAATTGCTAAAGGAAAATGTTTGTTTACCAAAAACTTCAAGACTGAAAAAAATAGTAAGTTTGAACAAATTTCGCGGCTGACACTGCCATCTTCCGTATCATAAATATTCTTCACAATCTCATTATTTGATAATTTTGCTTTTGTTCCTTGCAGAGTTCTAAGTGTCAAAGTCCTTTGATTTTTAACCTAGAATTGAGGAATACATGTGACACAAATGTCAGACACAAAGTTTCCCGCTAAATTGAGGTATTATTTTGTTCCAACCAATAAAACTATGTTGTATCAAGCCTGTTAATGTCTAAATTTAGACATTCCATTCATGTATGGTTTGGGAAATCCCTTTCACTCAGTGATGTACGTCAAACATGCAATTTGAAAGGGGAGAACAAAAGTGACAATTACGTTTTAGAAAGTTCTCTGAAACAGCCGCAGGTCTATTTGGTAACACATGTCTATATTACAATAGTGTAATGGGATGCCATTACAATCTTCTGTTAGTGAAAATAGTTTACTAGTGCCAAGAGTTTTTAAGTCATAAATGTTAACAGGGAAACAAAACCATGGGAATAGCCGACTTATGATGAAGGTTAATGTGTCCCTTATAAGATGGATAACTTCAATTCATTTAGATCTTCAGAAAAAGCTCCCATTTATCAATGTGTCAGCTTGTAGAGTACTAAAGGTTACCTCAGATTTGGCTTGCATTAGCATAGTCCACACTTTTTTCAGTTTCTTTGTCTTTCCCTGAGTTTCTTCTTGCAAAGAGGAATATTTCTCTTCTATCTCCAGCTTCTCTTGCTGTTAATAGAAAAATGTAGATTAAACATAAGGCCTATAAACTCAAATAGAATTATAGGGAAAAACAATGACAAAGTAATTGTTTTAAATGGTTGTTTCCAGCATGTGCTGTACATCATTATTGTTATATATTTTATCTTAACTCAATAAATAATTTCTAAAAATGACTGGATGGCAGCATTCCTACCTCTTTTTCCTGGAGAGCTTTCCTGAGCTCTTCCTCTCTCACTTTCCTGTCATCCAGCTCTCTGGCACTCTCTTCTAACAACCTCTCCTGCTCTTCAGCCTTCTCTAACAAATTCTCCCCTCCAACTATTATTTTCTTCTCGATGGCTGCCAGTTTCTGACTCAGATGATCTTGTTCTTCCCTGCATGTAGATAAAAGAAATGTTACCGAAGACCTACAGGTTTAGACATCCATTTCTGAACAGAAATTAACACCAGTTAACATGAATGTTATACTATTATATGCTTCAACGGTAAAGGAAATTAAAAGCCTTTTTTAAATTTATCATATCTATTGAATGAATATCATAAAGTTTATTAAACATTAAATGCATGGGTTTTTCATAAAGCAGCAGATACAAAAGCTTACGTATCTTTTAATCATATATAATACCAACATGTCCATTAATGCAATACATAACTTAGTCTGGGAACATTTGATGCTATGTGTATGACCAAAGGGGCCAATGTTGATATGCTGCCATTACACGACTGAGAACCAATTTGTGCATATTGAGAAAGAGTAGTAAGACATTAGATTTAGCTATGATAATTGGCACAATACCATCCTCCGAAATATAAATAACACATGGAAAACTAAAAGAGATTAATTAATTGTGATCACTGTCCACAAAAATACTGATAGTGTTTGATTCTAAAGTTTATGTGTATTGTACATTGACCATTAAAAGAGCCAAATATTGTTGTAGTAGACGGAAAAGCGTCCAAGCTGTGGACCCCATCCAATGTTGAGCTTTACATTTTTGGTTAGAGTTTTTCTGCTCATTGTTTAACACTGTACTTAAAAAGTTTGACCATTTCATTAATTTTTTTTTCACTGTAATAATGACAGCTATGTTCACCAACAATAAAAAGTCACACAAACACAACCTTGAAATGTAAAGTGTTTTTCTCTTTAGGAAAACAATGTCCTCTAGAGCTAAGTACAGACTTCATACCAAGGCTAGACACATACTGCCCTTGGCTAGATAATGATTTGTGATATGGACACATAGCATTACACATCAACACATCGTGTCAGATGTGATATGTCTCTATCTGACTAAAACTAACTGGTATTTCTTTAGCTCCATTTCTTTCTCTTCCAAATCAAACTTGACTTTATTTCTCTCTTCTTCCTCCATGTCTTTTTTCTCCTCCAATAATCTTTTGTCCTCATCAATCTTCCTCTGAATCTCATCCATCTTCTGTTTAGAGATTCCATGCTTACCTAACAACCATATGCAATACAACATGCAATAAACCACTTGTGTTTTTTATAATGATCCAAGTCTGTAAGGCTGCAGAGTTGAAGCCTTAAAACAAATCTCTAATATAAAATGAATCAATGTGGAAAACTTCAAATAAGATTAAATTTTACAACATATTCTTCTGAATTGAAACAAATACCACAACATTGCAACGCCAACAAAACCCTTACAAGTCAAATCAATGAATTGAAAATATAAAACTTATTCCTTTTTGGTGCAGTTTGCCACAAAACAATTTCATTTATTCAAGGAGTTTAAATACTATTGCAAGTCTGTGCAGTAAAGAATTGCATCTGTTTATATGTTGGTTTACCTTTTCTCGAGTGTTTTTTCTTGACTCTTTGTCCCTGTTCATCTTCCTCCCACTCTGACCCACTGGAACCTTCATCAAAACCTCCTTCACCTATATTCATCAAAGTAAAACAGCTTACTGTTTATAATGTGGCCTAAATACATAAGATAAGAAATGAAGTACTACTTCATTTAGATGAACCCATCATGAAATCCTAGTGTACATCAATAAATGAGTAACTCACTAATAAACTGACTGTGTTGTCAGGGTAGCAACCATAGTAAATCTCACAAAAACCAAGCGCAGATCTTGGCAGCGACGGTTAAACTTTCCTTACATAGATTAATTGATTTGTGTGTTTGTTCGATTAGAGTTTATCCCCATAATTAAGGTTGTTTCACCCAAATGATGACATGTCAGCCCAGTAAGTCACTGGGCACAAGACAGGACAATCAAAAGACTGAATTCAAACATGCAAAATCCGATCGGCTATGATTGTTCTTTAACTCTGTGCTGAACAAATTGGGCAACAACTACAAGAAGTTTTGTATCTGATAAGCAGCTTGTCAGAGAATATGAGTGAAAGCCTTGAGAACATACCATTCTCTAGCTGTTTCCGTAGATCCTCAATCTCCTTCTGAAACTGACGCAATAAAGCATCTTTGGGATCCTCATTGATCTTCGCTCTGTTTTTGATATTTTTGGCACGGTTTGCATACCTCAGAGAACTTATGCTCTCATCATAGTTATAATCAGCTGGGCCAATGTTTGCCACCTGACAAATATAAATAATCAAACTAAAGCCCCACACATTACAACACATGCATATATCAAGGTACCTATCTACATAAATTGTGATTACTTTTAGAAATGCATATAGTATTCAAAACACAACTTTAATAAAATACTAAACACTTGAGCTTTCCTCATAAACATACGCCACACCATTTACTGACATTGCCAGTTTCTCACTTTATAAAATTTCAGTGTTCAGACACGATATTCAGGAGTTGGCCCACTGTACAAGGAGTTTGTCAACTATGTAAATGGAAGTAAGTAATCAATGCATTCAATGTAAAGATAACAAGAGCTCAAGTGAGTCGCAATATACACCAGAGTAATATCTATATTGTGATAATAAGCTATCTGAATTTGTGCCAGTTTGTTTAAATCATTGTTGTTTAAAGCTGTTAAGGGTATTTTACTTATATGATGGTACACAAGATCATTTCACTTATATGACAGCGGTGTTCTTCAACAGAATGCAACATAGAACTCATAGTTTGCTTTCTCATCAGGTGGCGCCATCTGTAGGCAGAGTCCGGCTTCCACCAAACTCAATCCTGTGCGACATATTGTCACAGGAATATATCTGCCAAGCTTGGTTATAACATAATGAGCGACTGTCAATGAACAGAAACCAAATATTCCACCATGTGCCACTTGAAGGCAGACATAGGCCCAGTTTAATTCTATGCACCCTCTTGTCACATGAAATCCTTTTACTTTGATTGACAAGAATATTAATATCAGTCTATAAGCCAACAGTCAAAAACCAAATTGCCACGAGTGTCAGGTGGCAGTTTCGAGTTTCCTCCCAGAGAGTCCTGTAGAAAACGTGTTAATGATGTAAGGACCTACCAGGACAGTTTTAGAGTTTCCTC
>JAQQZZ010106490.1:0-15886 GCA_030265115.1 Mopalia vespertina | reverse complement strand
GTAGAACAAGTCCTGATTGCCGGAGCCACATCCTGTGACTCACTGATATACCTGATGGTCGCCAGATGGACTCGATCCCTGGTAGAACAAGTCCTGATTGCCGGAGCCACATCCTGTGACTCACTGATATACCTGATGGTCGCCAGATGGACTCGATCTCGTGAACAGTACATCAGAATATAGAGTAGAGAAGAAAACCAGTTTAAGAATCAAAATACCTCTACGGAAGTGTCAAACTTCTCCAGAAAAAACATACCAGGTTAAAAAGGTATCATTGGGTTCTATATTAAGTACAATTGTTACCAAAGTCAGACTCGATACATTCTTTTTATTCAAAATGTATATTTATTTAAATAGTCGGTTTTCTTGCATTTCAATGGTATTTCACTTGAATATGACATCAATGACATTGTCCACACTGCCTAACTAAAATACAATGTAGTGATTGTACGCCAAAAAACCCGAGGACACCAAGACAAGACAATCACAGGAGGAGCAACGAGTCAGCTTTTGGTTGTCCTTTTATAGCCCCTGAAGCAGGTTCCGACATGAAGCTTCTTGGCAAGATGGAGCTCCCGTCCTTCCAAGCACTACAGATTGGGATATTAAACAGGTGCATTTCATATTAATTATTATTCATTATTACTGGGGAAACATCAATGAGCCACAGTTATAAAACATTCTCTGTAGTGAAAGATAAATTTATACACAAGATTATACATACCAAAATAGTTTTACATAGATTACAACTATATATTTATGTATCTAATACTATAATAATTCTAGTGTTTTAAGTGATATATTTAACTGTGCCATGCATCTATGACAAGTGACAAATTTAAGGTCCATAGAAATTAGACCTATTAATAAAACACTGCATATATACGTTTTGAATAAATGAAGAGAGAAAAATTTGCTTGCCTCCACCAGGATTATATATACATGTATATATATGCATTTATTCAGCCATCTTTTTCAGATTTTTGGGATTATCATAAAGCTGGTTACTGTTATGGGTCTTCCTTTGAGGTTAATGTGTGAGAAAAGAATTCAATTGTGAGTAATATCTAGATCAAAAAGATGCTGATTTAGCGTCTGTGTCCGTGCTTTATGAAGAGAGAAAATCGCCGTCTTCACTGGGTAAGAATTCGGGACTCACTTTGCCGTGAGTCTCTGTAGCTCAGTCGGTAGAGTGTTGGGCCTGTAACCCAAAGGACACAGGTTCGAATCCCGGTGGAGGCAAGCAAATTTTTCTCTCGTCATTTATTCAAAATATATATATATCCTATGATTTACATATTGTCTCACATTTTCCATAGCAGACCAGAAGCATGAGCGAAGTACTGGTGAAAAATTATTACCACGAGTAGCACCAATGTTACCTTATGAATTACTACCTCATTGAAACCATTGTAATAATATTGAAGTCAATGTTAAAATAGAACAACTATAATCACAAAATAGGCAATATCGGATTCCGCTGAAATGTCAGAGCTCCAACGTGTATAATATGATATCGCCCCTGTTGGCTAATTGCCTCCATTGATTCTACCAGTAATTAGAGATAATTCAACGACAAAGATATAAACAGTGTAAACGTGAACTATCGAACATCTTTGAAACGTTAAGCTTATATTTAACACAACATAATAATTACTGTTTATTGAAACATTAGACTGTCAATAAAGCAAGCGATAACTGGAATTCTGCACTACATATCGTGTATCATCGCCATTTACTGGCAAATACAATCCGAAAGGGTTCTTTCTGCAAGAAAAGCATCTGTATTGCACATTTATGATTTTTACACATTAAAGCCACCAACGTTTTATTTAAAGAAAAAAACTCCTTGTTGATATCAGTCTACCTAATATTTACCAACACTATCAATTCTATAAGCACAATACCAAAATAGAGAAATCAACTGCAAATTGTTCCCCGAAACATAAGTTTCGTCGTTGTTCTTGTGCTCTTCTTTGAGGTCGATGTGATTGTTATGTCTTCGTGTACGGCTTAATGATTGCCATGTGATAGTGAGTGACCGGGGCACCCCTAGCCACGAACTGAGAGGGGCATGGGGGAACAGAAACAAGGGCCGCACTCTTCGACGGTGCATACGCAACAGCGGGGATAGGGTCCGGGAGGGGGGTGTCCCACCTTGCGTTATTTATAATTTGTTGAGAAATGAAAATCAAAAGGTGCCCATTGGGGCACTTGGGCTTTTAGACAGTTTACAAGAACAACAGAAAGAAAAATTACATCATACTCCCACATCATATTAAATTTTTAATGAAATAAAACCGTAATGATGGACATGGCACTGGATGAAGAAAGGAGATCTGGAAGAGCCCTGATATGAGTCATTTGACAACCAGAACCTGTTTAAATGATAACGTCGATAAATCACCCACAAATCAAAATCATGTTGTCTTGGGAATATATGTGGATGGATCATTTTACTTAAAAACATATGGATGTTATAGTACGTACATCAAGGTTTATTGTAGGCAAAATTCTTTATCAAACTAAATTGTAAGACTGACCAAACGTATTTTTCAAAGTGCATCTATGGAGTGTGAAAATGAAACTACTGAATGTTCAGATACTTTTTAGGGTAGGCCTTTATAGATAAAAACAAATCTGAATTCATTGCATAGTCAACAAATTACATATATATCTGTCAAACAATCATAACTGAAGATTTGCTTATTTTTGATATAAAAAAAATCTAAAATATTTAACCTTGTTTAGCTTTTCTGTTAGGCCATTGGACTGCGCAATACTGGTAAAAAAAATTAAACCTGGTATTTTGATAATGTTACAAATGCGAAATTTGGTAAACAATATTCCCAGTACGAATGTAGATATAATTATTTGATTTCGATTATCAAAATGTGGGCATATATGCACAAATTTCAATTTCAAAATTTGTGACATGTGACACTAATTTGGCCGTCAACTCGAGATTTACGGAAAGATTTTATTATGACGTTGTTGCTGTTATACATTTTGATGCAGTCTGTACGGCGGCTGTACGTGTTAACCGTATAAGAAAGATTAAACTGTCTAACAGATTTTCGCTAAGTTTTCTGTTTCTCTCGATTGCATTTTGGATAATTGGTCGGGTCTGCACCTCTGCTGACTTCTTTTGAACTGAATTAAGGAATCGCGAAGAGGTTCGCGAAGAGGCTCGCGAAGCGGCATTTTTAGCGATGCATTCTCTAATATTTGAAATTATTGCGAAAGGAATGTAAATCCGAAACGAGCCCAAGAATGGAGAATGCATTACTTGCTCTTTTGTAGAAAAGGGTAATCTATCTCCAGCTTTCGGAATGGTGACATAATTTCGATTTTGCCAAGAACCGAAGGATAAATAAAATGAGGGAAGGGCACAAGCTATTTCAAAGAAAGGGACTATACCTAAAAGGGGCATGGCGTCAAATATTGGGGGCATGGCGGCAGAAATAGGGGCATGGCGCAGCGCCGCGCCAAATATGCCTAGATAGGGTTATTATCCTGTCATGGTCTGTTATCTGTGATGTCGATGGTGGCTTCCTTCGCCCATTGAACTGACTCACCGAAATATGAGTAAAATAACATTAAGTAAGGCTTTATGGCAAACGAATAAACACGCTTATAATAGGAAAGGAAACACGATCACCTGGTCGGTTTTCTAAACAACAAGTACAACATGTTTATAACAATTGAGACACTCAAAACAATAATGGTCTAACTATATAGTTAATCTTTTCTGTAAACAATGGCCTAAATACCAGAAGATATTTAAAATTAGCTTGCAATGTATCACGCCAATCTTTCATCTATTTCATTGTTTTTAGTTCTGCTTTAAATTTGTAAAAAGCTTTTTTTTTTTACCTTTAACCTACACGTTTTCAAATTAAAATCATAAAATATGTAGTTAGACCACTATTGTCATGAGGGCTCAATTGGTATTGGTACCCTCTGATTCGTTCAAATAATTTACTATGAAATGAGTGTATTGCTTTTAAAAAAACGTCACTGTAGGACATAGTCGTGAAAACTGTGACTGTATTGTCCTCTCAGAACTCCCAGATTTAACAGAATTGTGGGAGAAAGAGGCCGAACAAAAGCCTATTTAATATAGTTTTACGATTGAAAAAGATACCTGATAAAGCGCACAACTGGGGCAGATGCCAAGGATGATGTTTTTAAAACAACTTTTTTTTTTGTCCTTGGACGTTATTTAACAGCTCTAAAGTACAGACGTCTGGTTACAAGACAAAGAAAAGGCTTTGAATGATGTCAACTTCTTCGAATCGTATCACCACGAGTAGCGTTGCTTGTATCTGGCTGTGACTCACAAGTACAACAACAACAACAAGTCCTTAGTTTTCGCTAATCTCCCTTGAAACCTCGTTAAACAGTAAATTGAGTACAATAAAGAATGCAATAAAGTGCATGCTTAAAAACACTGAACTAGAATAACACTTCACATTCAAACTTCTTATATATCTGTAATCTTGCATATATTACCTTAATCACGAGGATATACAATGGTGCTGTAAACCAAATATGCCTTTCATAAAAGGACAAGTCTAGCCATTTTTTAACAAACTTCAGTAGTTATCGTGTATAATTGTTAATCTAGAATGTATATACCGGTACCTATATTTTAATGTTACCTTAGTTAATTACCATAACAGAATTCTAGAAATCGTTAGAAAGGCTATTTTTTAGTGTGGAACAAGAGATAATTAAGCTCTATTGTACGTCATTTATTTGTTTATCCTGCAAAAGGTAATCTTTATGCAGAAATGTTTAGTAGTTTTTATTCATCATACTGGATCCAGAATGATGTTTGCTACTTTGTGATATTCTACAGACATTCACTGGCCTAGACGGTAGCTGTTTTGAACGAGGATATACAAACTTATTTCAGGAAAATAAATGAAATATGTTTTATTGTGTCTGAAATGAATACTTTCTGTTGCAGAAACAGCTAGTGATCGGCAGTCAAAATGGATTGTTATGTAACCTCCTATTTGCTGCAATGTTTCACGGCCTAACAAACGTAACTATCGTTAATCTTATTGATAATTGTCTGTAATAGAGACTATTTTCCTAATGAAGTAAAAATTAATATATATTTAAAAACATGTGTTTAAAATAAAACCTAGGAAACTACTGAAATGTGAATTTCTCATTTTAGTTTATTTCATCATTGTGATTTTGTATATATAACATGAAGTTCAGCATAGATTGTGAAGGGTGAAATGGTTGCTTCTCTCCGGGTGGGCTACTTAAAGAGAATGCGCATGGCATACAGGGGTGATGTTAATAACATCTCAAATATAATATCAGGATGTTACTCTACTGTTTTTAATTAACAGAAGGTCTTCGAACAACCATTTGAAATGATTGGCAGCGTGTATTATTGGTACAAAGACCTGTTTTCTAAATATAATGGACATAATGCATATAGTTTTATTTCCGTTTTTGCTTATTCATTTGGTAATGAAAATGTATAAGCTTCATGCATAGCTGAGGATGATTAAATCCATACAAGAATAATGGAATGGTATGTTGTTCAGACTAGTTACAATATTTTGTTTATAAAATTTTGTCCTATTAAATGTTCGTAAGAAAACACCCGTAGTGAGGACTAGTACAAGGACTCTTTGTATTGTATTTTATTGTAAGGACTCCACAAGGGCTATGTTGTGTAGAGATTACACGGGATGAATAACAAATATTATTGTGTCCAGATTGATTGATTGGTGTTTTACGCCATGCTCAAGGGTGTTTCATTATATAATTGCGGTGCATTCCGTCAGAAATTGCACTATCACGCTCAAAATATGCTTGCCTGTTTTTTAAAGTTAGTTTTCCTTCACTTCTAAGTAAATACAGCATTGTTGTCTTTACAGCAGGGTTGTGTGTCTCATTCGAGAAACGTCAAGACTGAGGTGTTGCAATGCGCAGTTAATATCGATCTTATAACTGGGCTTTGTTTTCAGGAGCAATCCGTTAGAATTCCCCTTCTCTCCATATCCTGAGATCAAAATAGACAGTTAGGTGTTGATTACTACCGTAATGGTTTTACAGCATCCACAACGATATGTATTGTAAATACACTATGGCCAATTACTTATGAGTGCTTTGCAAATATGAATTAGGTATCACAGTATTGCATCGATATACGTTGAATACACTTTTTTACCACTGAAAGTATTTGGCTGATATCACATTATATTGGGATCCAGCACAATAAATGGCTATTACATTTTAGTTTGGGTAAAGCTTGATTGACACACACAGGTGACTAAACATGTACATCGCTCCTTCAGTTCGGTCATCATGTAATGAGATCACATTGCGAACGGTACCTGTGAAAATAAATGTCTGTGCGGAAACGTGGCCAAAACACGGCCGTCGTATGAATGCTAGGCAGAAAGAGTTCCAAAATTTATTCAAATACATTTTTTTTTTGTAATCAAGTCGGATCTACCAGCACCCATTTAAATCGGTTTGATTTACGTTTGAAACAGACGTGCTATAGCTTTTTAATAACTTTATTAAAAAAAATCATTTTGTTTCGTGAAGCGACGACACTACTATATACTGATCCATTGATATAAAGCTCCTTGTCACAGACATTCTAGAGCATGCTATGTTTTGTCGCTTTTATTTAAACTAACCGATTGGCTCGTGACATCAACCTTTAGAAATGTATATAACGGGTAGAATGTTTTGAATCATTCACGTCTGCAGTTGTGGACTCGGTTAAGAGACACGCTTAGTCGCTGACGTCAAAGTTAAACAAATTAGGGATTCTCACTCAGGGATTGCAGCAAGTGATTCCTGGTGAAAATAAAAAGGGATAAGTTTCTCAGTATATATGCTTAAAATGTTACCGTTCGTCGATAACTGTACCCAGTACCACGCATGTGGATAATGATGATGACAACGGCGTTTCATTGCCGTGTTCGCTGTTGTATTTTTATCCACGGAACGGATACAGACGCATGGCAAAATCAGATCGCAAATTTGGAGGATCAAATGGCTTTCATGTCGTTTCAGACGTGACAAGAACAGAAGAGGCGAGTGTAAGAAGACGATAGTTACAAAGGAAAGGAAATGTGGTATATTATAGTTTGTCTAGGGAAACATTAAACCCATCTTCCGCTCTGATCAAAGTGTTGACATCATTTACAGTCTGCATAGCTGAAGTAATGTGGAACATGACTTGATGCCATATTCCTGAATAGAGGGATTTTAGTATCTCCGTAGCTAAATAAAGCGCCGGAAAGAACGGTATTAATGTTGGGGCAGTTATCTCGCTGTATCCCTGGTAGTCGAAGGTTCTTCCACTCGGCCTTCCTTTTCATACTCGGAAGTGCTTATCTCGCTGAACATAGTAAAGTATTATGCTACAGTGTGTGTTTAGGTTATATTAGTGGAAATAAAATGTGATTAATCCTCAAATAACCGCAATATTCACTATTGCACTACTACTGTGATATCAATGACGTCTATCTCATCTTTCCTCACATGGCATCACACACCCTGGTAAAATACACCAGACATTAATGTAGTTGCATATTCATTAATAACATTTCATCATCTTGTGTCAATTTATTGAATTGCATCTTTACCGGCGTTTCATACCACGTGCGACCACATACCAAATATTATTGTGGAATTCACGAGTCATACGAGAATCTGCTTACACAACGACATAGGGAGGACTACATTTCACAACAGTATATCTTTAATTGAGTTTGGGTTATATTTATCTTATGTAAGATACACCGAGAGCAATCGGGAGCGCAACAATTCAATACAAACAGAGCAAGTGAATTAGCTGAAAAACGATTTAGAGTGGTATGGAGAATCTGTTGGTGTACCTGACTTCCTCTCATCTACAGCTTACAGGAAACTAGGCTACAGGAATTTTAATGTAATATCGAGGTGCGATAATGACATGACGGGCGATGCCTACACTGACTGGCCATCCCACACTCTCTATTCATTTACATGTAAATGGGCTTATTTCCGCCAAAAGCTAGGAATAGCACCAATCTCAGCTTTGCTGATTTCCCATTGACAGTATCCTTTGAGTGAATTCGTGACACAGTAATCATCTCTTACCAATGATTAGTGACTGTCAAATCCCAGCTTAAAGCATACATGGTTAAATCAATGTGTAAATGTAAACTATCAAGCATTGATCATGAAATGTTGTTAGCACATCAACTAAATCAGTAAGTAGTATTTTATGTGACTAACAATTGTATCATTTGATTGCTTACTAAAGTATTGTCTTGGTCAGCACTACAACCTACTTGTCGTGGTGTTTAAGCATTCACAACAAACTTAATCCAGAGGCATCTGGTGAATATAAACACTTATAAACGCCAAAACTATTTTGTCTTAAATTGTCGCATTGTACCGGCACACATAAACAGGAAAACCCGACTGGAAAATCTCTGTGTTGTTATACGCAGCTCGAGTTTGATGGTCTTGCAAAACAAGTTGTTTTTAATTTGGCGTGATTTATTGGTTTATTCTTATTTGGTTGGATCAAATCCATTGATAGAGTAAACAATAATAAAAAATAGTAATAAAAAATGATTAAAAACACCGGTCACACAAATGTACATATGGAAACTAGAACATAAACCAGTACAAACATAACCTATTTATATATATGTAAAACAAAAGTAAATGTAGAAATTCAATCGCACAGAGCTTTAGACTACATATTCCTAGAGTATTTCTTTGTCAAAGTCTGATGTCATACTATTGTACAATGTTTGTGCTCATTTAAGAACATATTGTTTCTTTGGTGAAATTATACAAGGTCATGGGTAAAATGTGACTTTTGACATAGAAAAGTGACGCGGAACGCGATAAGGGTTAGGGACTGTGAGGTATAATAAGTGAAAATTACAACGTGCACGCTGACGTAAAAACCCAAGATCATACTATTTTCTTTTACAGCTAGGAGTTGGGAAAATAACATGATTAGACAAATTCAATTTCTCACTCCCTTTTTCGGCTTTACAACAAATTAATGTTTGACTTTTGAACGCTTTGAATGTTGGTGTTAGTTCAATATTTTGCGTAAAAGTAGACCTACTCGGACACCGTGTTCAATAGATACAGAGATATCTCATTGCACTGTCAGTTGTCAAACAAACGATAACAGAAGCAGTGTATCACAAGAAACCTGTTTGACCACATAATGCACTCGTGTCAGGTGTTAAAACCCTAGCAACGTTAGGCAAAAATGAAGGTCAAACTAACGAAATATGTTCTTATTGGAAGTTTGCGTCAAAGACATGCGTTCAAAGATAGAACATAAGTCTGTCTTTTAAGGAATTAAGTATTAATTATTTATATAAACAGAACAGATAACGCGTGTGAAATGTTACGAGAATGGATTTATACGATACGTATACACTTATTTACACTTACTGTTGATCTATCAGACTATTTTTGAGATATTAAAATCCTGATACACGATTCACATGATAGTTCAATTTAACAGATAGACAAACCATTTTCTTATTTCTCAAGTCAAATGTTTTTATTTATTTTTGTATTTAATGGGGAAGAAGACAAACTAAACACGCGTGTAGTTAGCAAAATCGTTATTAATATTTGTATGTAAGATTCCTCACTGATAGTCAATCCGATGCTGGTAGGTGTAAACTAACATGTATGGTGTACTTTGCACGCCATATTTGTGGTAGTTTCACTGAAGAGATTATCATAACCCACGAGTACATTCCGAAAAAAGATAACTTCATTTTAACTCAATAATTCAGCATTGATTATGACCTCATCAGGATAACGTGGAGTCCAAATAAAGCTATCGTTTTTCGGAATTACACTACTTGTACATTGTGAATATTCTTCACTATTCATGCTTTGTGATAGCACAATGTATAGAGAAGAGTCGTTTGGCGAAAATGTATGAAAATAGTAAAAGTGAACGTTGGAAGAGACGGCCATTATTAAGATTGGAATAAAAGATAGAATATTACTGTGTTTTGAGAACAAGCAATGGCTGGCTTTTGACGTCATATCGCCATCCGCACTATTTACGATTGAGATAGCTTAAACAGACATCGTGCATTATGCTGTGATTAGGACATACTCAGTAGTTTAATTGTCAACACAGAGATGTGGGACATTGGCAGCGGATTGTTTTTCACACGTTATATTAACGTTTCTAGTTTAGCTGTGAAACGTGCTTTGCTTTTATGTCCCATCGAACAAGTAAACGGAGTATTATTTTAGACAATAAATACTCTAAAATAAGGATGAGGTGCAAAGAGAGGTGGGCTTCGACCTGTGGCTTGTGTAAGTGTTAAATTATGGAAGGAAAGGAGCCAAACACAGAAACAGAACCAGTCAAATTCAGCAAACCGTTATTTTCCATAGAACAGCATCCTTCAAGTGACGGAATATTTCGACTAGCGTCAGGATTTGCCTAGGTGCCTCATTCCCGGCTAACCGGAAACGAAGCTACGAGTATTTTGATGTAGCACCGAGGAACGGTAATGGCTTCGTTGGCGATTTCTACCAAGGTCTATTCTCTTAACATCAGTATTCATTTACGTGTAAATGGACTAATTTCCGTTAAAATGTCAAGTTGTTTTCATATGGACAGTATCCAACTAAGTGAATATCGCGACACCATCATAGTATCAACTATCACTGTCTGATAATTTTAAATTATCGACCATGGCAACCTCATGTTACGAGGTGCCGTTTGAAACAGTGGTCTTATTTATTGGCTTAAATATGTAAGATGCAATATGTTGAACAGATTAAAGTTAATGCATATTGGTCTAAAGTCTCTTTATCCAAATTCATATTGCCCCTGACCTGAGAGAACCAGGGCCCACAGTGGACCCGAACAAAATCAATAAACTATTTCGATAGGCTACAAATATGGGAACAAATGTTAATCGGCATAAAACTAGGAACATGATATTTTTGTTGTACGAAGCCCAGTTTCTTCCATTAAGATAGCTAGTTTGTTCGATGTCCGCAAATGTAGATGTCTGCATTTTATAATAGACCCCGATTAGACAATTAGAAATTTGAAGAATTGTTCGAATACCTCTCATATTAAAGGCGATCTTAGTTAGAGGTGTGTTTGCCACCAGAAGCGCTAAAAGGTTCTAGCTGTAAATGGTGAGGTGTCTAGTCACCTGGCAATGTTCACAACTTGGTCAAAGGCTCACGCAAATCGTGGATATGTCATTGAAAGAGAGAAGATAATTCAGCATACAGTGGAATTCAAATTATCAGGTCACCAATCCAACATGCATCGCGAGTGTACGTCCATGGTACAATGTAGAGTGTGATGCGAAATTACCTGTGTGATAATAACGCAGTGACATGATAATTTATGCACAGTTATCACAAATAGTTCAAATATCAAAACATTTTCGTTCTTAAATCGTTGAATTCGGTCACGGCAGATACAGCCCGAAACTATTTAAACGGCTTCACCCTAGCCGGTATATTTATGTAAGCCATAAGTATACAACGTTTAAAATTTTGTTTTTGGCTTCTCTTTTTCGCAGAATTTCGTCTCAGTTATTTGTTCGAAAAGTTCAATCTTGATGGTTCCATTAACGCATTCGGCGGACACGGCCTGAGATGAGGGAATTAACATAAGTTCCGGCCTTTAGTCCGAGTCAAACAGGCAGATCAAATTATTGAGTGCGAATTGTACAAGCCATTTATGCATGTTTGTGAATTCGTTAGGTTAAATAAAATGATGTAATAGGTTTCCCAGAGGAATCACTTCAGAATCAACAACACTCACTGGAAATACCGTTGACCTTAGTAAGGATAACACAGACCTGTTCAACCAGGGCTGCTTAACACATTTGCTAATGTACATGACTCATCTATAAATGATAAGACGACTGATCAGCCTCATCTTCACGTCAGCAGAATTCACCGTTCATGAATATAATTCATGAACCAGATGTACCTCCTCTAAGAGAGATGCCTTCACCTAAGATAAACGCTTCTTCGTTTGTTCTCAAAACTCAATTTCTGTTACAGAAAACAAAGTCATTACCCTGCAAAGGTTTATTCTACTGAGTTTAACTAGGCGAAAAACACAAACTGCAAGGACATTCAAGGTTATTTACGAGAGCTGCAATAGAGTCTATGCAGTGTAATGTATGTATATAAATTACTGGGTAAATTGTAATAACGTGAATCCTTAGTTCCGGGTTAATGTAGTTAACACTAAACGTAACCCTAAACCTTACCTTAAACATAACATTTAAATTGAGGCCATAGTTTACATGACGGATGCACCACTTATTTCATAGCTTTATTTCTTACGATTTTTTTGTCCGGTGAACGTGTCTAGAATTTAGTCTGACTTCTCTAACTGATACACGATCGATGTTTAATAGAGCTGTTTTGTCTACACGAAGACAACCTGCACATTCTGGTGAGGAATATGTTAGATGTACACGAGTGACCGACTTTGGTGGGAGTAAGTCGCCTTTCGTAGAATAGGATGAACGCAAGAACAAATTCCGATAATTACTGGACCTGGTGCCAATCTAAAATTAACTGTGTAATAACTACAGAAGGTGTATTGTGGCCATTGATAATTATTTTACGCCACTGTCAGCGGTATTGCAGCTACGTCAATTTTTATTTCTTTATATTTTGTTTAGTATCTAAGATAATTCCAACTAATAGCACCATTGACACCAAACATCACAAACAGAACTAAAGTTAACTGAAAGAACACACAAGTGTAAAAATATTCAAATATGTGAATATATTAAATATTTCATATTGGTTTGATTGGGGTTAAAACTGGCAAGTCCAATTATTTACAATATTTCATAACACTAAATTTTATGATACACGCCGAACCGTTAAAGAAAGTGGATGACATACAAACAAGTGACTGTGTAGAACTGTCGCCTAACAGTGGGCACAAAATGCCAAAGAATAGGAACAATGCTTTGTTTGTTTGATTGGGGTTTAACGTCGTACTCAAGCGTATTTCACTTATATGGCGACGTTCCAGCCCAATGAGTGAAGGAAACCATTGACACCACTGGCAACAAACACAGAAAAGACGGGACAAATACAGGACAATAACAGGACGCAATACAGACACCACAAAGCAGATGGACTTCCTGTTCCCCTTTAGCTCTGTGAGCACCAGGGCAACATAAAGCACACGAAGTGTGGTCTACATAATAGACTCATTCATGTTTGTTAGAGCATTCACCAGGACGGTTTAAAATGTCTAACAGTTAATGGAATTCGTATATCCTTTTATTGAGCTACTATGATCTCAAGTACATGTCGGACTATCTGTCAATAAATCTTATTTTGCTGCGAAACGTTTTCTAAAATAATTTTTATTCATGGATGTTCTTCAAAATGTTTTTATGTTTAGACATGTCTATATTTAAGACACCAATCTATCAAGGTTTTAATACCGATACATTATATGTGTAAACAACACTAAACGTGTCCAATATATGTAAATTAAGGATAAAACATATTCAGATGTATAACATGTACCTAATGATTAATCTATGAAGTGTAGCTATGACTGGCGCAACATTTGGCAACCTGTAAGATTAATTGCACATGTGCATGTCCCCTCTGGACGGCTAAGCCTTGTAACCGAAACGAATCACCTCAACAAAGTCCCCTAGGGCGGATATGTGCAAAAAAACAAGAGTCCCATTATGCTGTTTAGTTTGTTTGATTATTTTCATTGTTTTTCATCCCTTAGAAAATATTAGCAGAGTATATATCAGTTCCTTCTCGACCATACCTACTATTTTTATAGGTGACAGGTGCCGTATAGTTGCTTTGTCGATTCATACAGCTAATGTATGACACAAAATAGCTACGTCCTATCACGTTTGGGAATTTGATTTGGACGGTTGTTCATATTTAACATACTTGGGGACAATTTTAAAACTTTCATAAATTCAATAAATTGCATAAATTATTAAGTGCCCAAGTAGCAGATGCCGTATTGAATTAGGTAGAATTGTACTGACATCACCAGGGGCATATGATGCTATCATGAGATCAAATCTCATCCTTAGAGATCTATTTTTAAAGAACGACAAAGAGTTTTTAAACCACTAAGTGCCAACAACATCGTCAACATTATAACGACGTCTCGCTCCGTTAAAGTAGCAACAAAAAGGGAGTTGTGTAATTTAAAAACAACTTGTGACGGTAACTTTTGCTTGTTTAATGTTCCACTGTATCGGTAGAGCATATATGACGCCATAGGGTGTCAACAGCAGCCAAAGTCAATGCAGTACAATCGTTTATAATTCTTCTTCTTAGTGAAACCTTGACCAAATTGAGACTGAAGTTATTTTGCAACACAATTGGACACACCAGTGCGTTGATGAGGGTACATGTCCATATAGCAAGCCACATTTACTCTAGAGAAAAAATGTTCTCACTTGATGACATACATTGTACACAAGGGACATAGGGCATTTGTTGTTGCCGAAGCCAGGATTGCCTGTTCAGTTATAGGGAATTGATGAATTGATGGCATAATCAGGGTTCGGATTGGACAAACAAAGGGGGATCGGCAGGGTAATACTAGTAAAAAGCATACCCATCCCATTACAAGATTAGAACTGCACAAAACACGCCTAGAACGGATTCAGACACATTGCCGTGAAAATGGTTGAATCCATCATCAGAACGTTTGTTTGTTTGTTTGATTGGGGTTTAACGTCCTACTCAAGGGCATTTCACTTATATGACGACGTGCCAGCCCAATGGGTGCCGAAAACCACCCTCGACACCACTGCCAACAAACAAAGACAATACATGACAATAACAGGACGCAATACGGACACCACAAACAGATCAGCTTCCTGTTCCCCTTTAGCTCTGAGAGCACCAGGGCAACATGAAACTCCATCCAACCACCCGCATCTAATTAAGGAGTCTCACTTACATGTGTGAAGCAATGATCTTTATAGATGGCACAACAGGAGCGAGTGGGCCTGTTCTCTGGAGGAAAATTAGCTCTTAACAAATAAAGTTACCTATAAGAACATCCTACTTTCAAGTCTACCGAACCCTAAAGCAAACAAACTCTGACTATGAAGAAAGGTTTCAATGTACTCAAATCTTGTTATATGTGACAAGAAATCGACACCTGATACCTGAGTTTTGATTGGTTGATTCAAAAGGTGAGAGCAGGATAAGCCGGTACAATAGAGGTGTGAAAATTACAGGTGAACAGCAAAATAATGATACAGGTGTGAGAAACTTTGGCCTATAACTATTACAAAAGAGAACCAAAATGTGTGGACAGAAGAGATTATCTTGTTTACAAAACTTCACCCATGAGAAAATCTGCACTGGGTGTTGGTAAATCAGCACACTTGTACTGACTGATTGATTGACGTTCAACGTTATTTTGCTCCTGGACTGTGACTCACTCCAAAAAGTAAATAATCACACAAATACAGCCATGAAATATGAAGCGTATGGTACTTTGTATTTCTAAAGGTAATGTTCCTCTATTGCTAATCAAACACAGCATGACTCTGCTATAGTTTCTTTATAGTGCTATTATCGAACCTGCCTACTCTAGACTTTAAAAATTTATGTGTAAAAAGTTAGTTTTAAATTTAGGAGTGTTATTTTTTTATGTATTTTGATGGCCTATTGGTGTATTTAACTTAAATAATGTGTAAAAAATACTCCAGAATACACCAGGTACAGGTGTAAAAAGTTAGTTTTAAATTTAGGAGTGTTATTTTTTTTATGTATTTTGATGGCCTATTGGTGTATTTAACTTAAATAATGTGTAAAAAATACTCCAGAATACACCAGG
>JAQQZZ010106479.1:0-15519 GCA_030265115.1 Mopalia vespertina | reverse complement strand
AAAAATAATAAATCCTTAGTCCCTTGTACTTTACGTCATGCCATCTAAATCCAGGTATCTGTCAATGCCGTCTATACTGCATTGACAATACATCTGGTTCCATTTTCGGTTGGAGGCTGTCACTTAATTTCTTGACCTGTTTATGATTTTTTCGGACAGAAACTTTACTAAGAAATCTAAGACTAGTGGACCTAAAGTTTCGATTTAGAGTTTCTTACGTTCATCTATCAGTTCTTATCCACTGGCGCTCATGTCATCCAAATTTTCTTTCCGTTTTGGTATCGAAATTTAACCAAGATGGCGCCTTTTGATACCTTTTTTGTATTGGGAAATGTACGAGTCATTCTTGAGAAAAATAGCTCTCCAGGCATACATCGCATAACCAGTATTAAACACACTCCCTATTAAGTGCACCTGCACTTGAACAGGATGATGTATAGGTATATGCATTGTGGTATTGTTTACAATGCCCTTGTTCGAAATCCAGTATGCACATTGGTAAATATGTATACATGTATTTAATTTCCGTGTTTTTACAACTGAGGAAAAACATGCAAATATCAGCCATGATGTAGATGAATGTAGCACTAAGAAATGATGGGACAATTTTGTTCAAGGCTACGTTTTTGTACAATTGTTGATTTTATTTTTTATTTTATTTATTTATCCGATGTAAGATTAACAGGCTGACATTCCAAAAACAGATCATTGACCAGCATTCGTGTGGGAGGAAAACCGGGTATAACCCATAAACCCCACGACCGTGATACCAACCCAAACACGGTCCGTGGGAATCAAGCCCGCGACACCGGGCTGAGGGAAATGTGTGTTTGTTTGTTTGTTCGATTGGGGTTTACCGTCGTGTACTAAAGGTTATTTCACTCACATGGCGTCGTGCCAGCCCAATGGATGAAGGAAACCACCACCAGCACCGTATCCAATGTGATCAAGTGTCAGACTGTGCCATAAATAATATGTGAAAGTGTGGAATCATTTGCATCTAAGCGGTAAAGGGATGTGGGTGGAATTGCGCTGTTCTTAAAGAAGGGCTAGCAAACCGTCACAAAACATAAAGCACGCTGTAATGGTTATGTTGTGAGGAAATTTTCTGGAATAAAATGTAAAGTCCTAAACGTACAATCGTAAATCGATAATGACAACGGGTGGCGACTGAAAGGTAATACGCATCTCGTTGAATTGTATCTGTCTATATACAGTAAACAAAGATATGACGTTGTGGCGTACGGAAACGTTTGGAATAAGACCTACCTCTGGATCTAAAAATATATTTAATCCGTGTGGCATTTTACTTCGCTTTAAAGCACCCTGGGGCCTGTCTTACGAAGCATGCGTAGCTAACGTTGGACGTAATTACCAAGACTACGTAATGCTCTCAGCACTGGACGACAGGTCTCTTCGTTGAAAATTCAATGGCGTGTTTAATACATAAAACATGCACTCCCATGCAAATTAAATTATATGACAAGCATATCACGCAGGTCTATCATCGTCCGCGTTGGGGACCACGTGAGAAGTTTTAGCAAGCAGACAGGTCCCGCCAAAGACATTTTAAATCGACCAAAAACGAGGTGGGTACTGCTGAGAAATGATTAATTTAACGTGAATGTGGACGTCAAGTATTCGTTATATGAATCGATATAACCCACATGTATTCAAGGAAGAAAACGAAATGGTTTACATGAAGGTTAGGACATACACTTCCAATGTATTGGAAGATTAATATAAGACATGTACGTACGTGATAGAGTTCGCTTAAATCAAAAAATTATTATAGAAGACTCACAGAGCGTAGCGATAAAGGGACAAGCAAATACATTTTATCATGATACATTATCAGAGAAATTCGCTGTCTTTATTGTATTATAACCAAACACTTTTCACTCTTAAAATAAAAAAACAAATTTGGACATATCTAGTTATATAGTTTGCTCCAACCTTTAAATTTCGGTTTTGGAATGATTTGAGAGCATTATCTGCGCCAATTACACCACCTGAAAAGAATAGACAAATTGAGTTAACGTGGAGTATAGATAAAACTCTGTTTTTTTGTTTGATTAGCAAAATGTTTACTTTAACCTAGAAAAGTTTAGTAAAGCTAAGTAATCGGTATTCAAAGTTTCCCTACCGTACGACTCTCACCATAGCCGTGCCGCTTGCAATATTGACTATCAACACCGTATTGAGCCGAATTTAACCAATCACCGACCAGCTCTTTGGAAAATGTCAATCGATTCTGTTTGCGGTGTGAAATAATGTAACCCCAATCCTTAATTTAGACCTACATCATTAACCGGATGCACCATTATAAACTGCTTTCAAAATACGCCTTGTTTGCATGCTGACACAGGAATGTATGCAAATATACACAGAGACTAAAGAAAATGTCAAATTTGTAACTCGGATAATATTGAAGACCAGCATCATTTTGTGATGATCTGTCCTTGATATTAAATGCTAAGAAATCAATTTTTTAACTTGAAAAATATTTACGGTATAGAACTGTACATCGCTTTGCTAACCTGATGTCTACAAGAAACGAATCTGTTCTGATGAACTTATTTGTTAGCAATATTAGCCCTATGTAAACGAAACCAAATACTGAATGCACAAATGACCTGACAATGTTATGAACGTGTACCAAATGTATGGGGTTTTTTTCTCTGTAGGCCCTACAAATGTCTACCGCCAAATATATTCCAATAAATGGCATATAATTAATATCCAATGTCGGTCTTGAAATACACGATGTCGTTTTAAATTAAAAAGCCTCATCTACTTCGTATATGCAAAGTTTTGAAATCCCTTTTAAATATTGTATATAGTATAAGCGTATTCAACAGATATCCACATCTACATAGGCCTATACACTTAAGATCATAAACAACCCCCAAGAAATGGCGATTGAAATATAATAACACAAAGACAAGTTGGGTTGAAAATTATTATTATTATTTAGTATAAAAGGAAGGCAACAATTCTCGCCTTTGAAAAAACACTAACATGAATTTATCAGTATTAAGCGCATATATAGCCTATACCTAGGCATGTCAACCTTCCACGAAGTGAGAGTGTTATGTTAAGGAAATTTAAATAGCATGCACGGATACCACCACATTATCACACTAACTGAACATAGACCTCTTGGACATTACACAAGTCACAAACAAAGATTAGAAAGTCAATAAAAATGGTCAAAATTTCAACTGAAATCTACACCTATAACAAGTCACGGTCATTACCTTCTCTCGAGATGTCTATAGGTTACCCAAAACACAACTCGAGATTAAGGTCTATTAAGAAACTTCTCTCTGGAAGTTATTTAGAACATAAGCTGATTCATCGATTTTAATTAATCTACATCCCTGTGCCAGTGTGATTGCTTTCAGAAATATAACAAGTCACTCCTAAATAGATTTGCAAAATAACACACAACACTACATGACAATCCTAGTAATGCACATGACATCGTAGTATAACACTCCAGGAACACTCTGTCCCAAGGATGGCAGTAACTTTTGTCTTAACTGGACATTATGCGCCGTCGAAATTTATCCAAAGAACAAAGAAAAGTCCAATGTGGGACAACATGGCTACAGTCAGCTAGTACCCAAAGGGAAACAAATCTTGTGCAACCAAGAAAAGGCAGGCTGTACAAATGTTGAGGGTGTACGTGGTTCGCAATATGATAATACTGGAAATAACTTGAGCTTCAACAAATAAACAAATTAGCAAAAAATTATCATCAAAGCTGTTAAATAAAATAAAGAAACGCTCTGAAATTAAAATTATTCATGTTATAATTAATCTAAAACTCTGGATAATTGAACAGATTAATTAAACAGAATTACATCAAAGATGGGATTTTTTTCACCGATTAATCTGGCACATCGTCACAGGAATTAAATAGCTTTTGGCATGGTGTTATACCTTAAGCCTAGCCGTTTCATTTAGATTTGGGACTAATATAGCCAGGGCATTTGACTCGTAATTTTGCACTATTTTGTTAACGTGCTGACCTGAAGGCCGTATTGATAAATTCAAAAGTGTAAAAGTTTTGTTTAGGTTTATTAGATAAAGTTGCTCTTTAATGCGATCTTTAATAACATTCACTTTCCTTGATATGCAGTGTATATCAATTGTATTAAGTAGAAAATTGTTGGGCTATTTGTTTAAATTTGTCTTTCATGTTATCCTTT
Source organism: Mopalia vespertina (assembly GCA_030265115.1). NCBI lineage: Eukaryota > Metazoa > Mollusca > Polyplacophora > Chitonida > Mopaliidae > Mopalia > Mopalia vespertina. Next base: position 11,302 of record JAQQZZ010106479.1, on the reverse strand, counting down.
AACACAATATTCTTTATATGATCGTATTATTTTTTTTTTACAAACACGCTACTCTTTTTCTTCTGAATTTAATACATTAGTGTTCAACTTAGCCGAATTAAAATTTTTGACCGTAGAGAGCCTCCTTGTCAAATTTGTGTCTTTGTCATTTTGCTTTTTACTGTGCATTCAATATCTTTGATACGTTTTTGGTTTATGGTACTTTTTATGTTAATTGTATTTTTAAATTCTTTCTGTGGATCCGCATCAAAGAATATACACTCATTTCTGTGAGAGCTAATATGCACATTTAGCTTATTAACTTCAGAAAATAAATTCTTCTTCACATTTTACTTTTTATATAAAGTCCCAATTTTTGTTATGTCACGTGATCTATCAACTGCGCTCATATGGGACCAAATATGGCGTATACTACAAATGTGCCGTACGGTCTCTCTTCAAAAGTTGTCTGTTGAGGGTAACTTACATGTAATTTATTGAATACTGAGTGATTGTTTTTATATTTGGGATGTTTTGGGATGTGAGTTGAGGAATGGTGGACCCATTATGTGTAAAATCAACAGTTCTGTACAGTTGACAGTGGTTAAAACCGACTTATGACGTCATTGACATGCCTACTCTACCCTAGTAGTGTCGAGTTGCTCTTAAAGTTCAAGTTTATAATGAAGAATTTAAATTTCTACTTACATATAGCTCATATCTCGATGCCTGTCCATTCCAGTCTATACCCAATTTAGAATCCTTGTCCAAAAAACAATATCTCCGTAAGACACCCTCAAGTAAATATACCCCCCGCAGCACATACACACCCTCAAGTAAATATAAATCCCCCCACCATCACATAAACACCCTCATGTAAAGATAAATCCCCCAACCATCGCATACACACCTCACGTAAAGATAAATCCCCCGACCATCGCATACACACCTTCATGTAAAGATAAATCCCCCCACCCTCGAATACACACCCTCATGTAAAGATAAATCCCCCAACCATCGCATACACACCCTCACGTAAAGATAAATCCCCCCACCATCGCATACACACCCTCAAGTAAAGATAAATTCCCCCACCCTCGAATACACACCCTCACGTAAAGATAAATCCCCCACCCTCGCCTACACACCCTCAAGTACTTAGAAATCCCCTACCCTCGCATATACACCCTCACTGAAGTAAAGATAACTCACCCCACCCTCGCATACACACACACAAGTACTTAGAAATCCCCTACCCTCGCATATACACCCTCAGGTAAACATAAATCCCCCTCACCTTCGCATACACACACTCAAGTACTTAGAAATCCCCCACCCTAGTATGCAGACCTTCAAGTAATGATAAAAACCGCCAGCCTCGCATTCACACGCGCACGCCCTAATACTTACTCGTATTGCATAATAGTTTTGAACGTCTGCCAGAAAGGTGTAATCAAAATTTGAAAATACATTTAACATATTATGGTACGATATGACGCTTGTAAATCTAATTCAAATTGTATGAAGTTTTTATTAATTTATTTCGTGTTAATGACTGTATGGACAGAAACAGGCGAGTTTTCGTTGAGCGATTTGACGGTGAGCTTGAGAGACCTGCAAGTTGGAGATATAAACCTGTAGCCAAGTCAATGTCAATGCACATACCGGTAAGCAATTATTCACTTCCTGGTAGAGAAGATGTTGGCAAGTGGAAACTTCCTTAGCTCCGAGCTCTCTGGCCAAGGGTCGTTTGTTTTGAGAGTAACAATACTCTCTTAACTTAGCACTGGGGAAGATTAACTTTCCAATTTATCAAAACAATATGGCCGCCATTGCAAAATTTACAATCATGAATGTACCCGCCAGTACATGTTGTGAACATTATAAGTAGAGTAAAAATTTACATATAAGCTTCAACCTTGGAATGTAGCGTCTTCATCTTAAAACGACAAGTGGCACTGGCATGTCACGAAATTCGAGAAAATGACATGGCCTTCCTTGCATAATTTTACCACCATTAAATCTATACATTGCGACCGAAATTCACATTTCAACTTCACACTTGAAATGTAGCTTCCTTCGATGTGTTAAGTCGACGGATTCATGAGATTGTACTTATCGATATGCACCCCCCCCCCCCCCCTCCCCCCACAACAATGACATAATTTTACGTGTGTATTTGTTGTAAACAATAACCGAAAAACATAATAAATAAGATGGGTACCAATAAATCCAGAAGTTGAAACCCTACTCTAATACATTGCCCAATCAGTCAAATTTACAATTTGTAAATTTATTTTCTTCAAATCTTGTTACCTAGTGTAAATCTTAACACCTGTGTAAAAGTATGGCTTGTTTCTTTAGTATACATGTAGTGCGGCTTGTTTCTTTATTATATTATATTATCCGGTGGAGGCAAGCAAATTTTTCTCTCTTCATTTATTTAAAATATTATATTATATTATATTATATTATATTATTATATTATTATATTATTATATTATATTATATTATATTATATCATATCATATCATATCATATCATATCATATCATATTATATTATATTATGTTTATTTATTGTATTATGTTTACTATTCATACGTCAACTATTATCCAACTCTTTATCGTTTAAGCCAGCCAAGCCAGTTCAATTTTTGTTTTCACTTCTGTGGTGCAGCAAACTGTATATATATCATCTTCATGTTATTACTCTCATTAGCTTGAACACGGTGCTAGTACCGGCACTGAAACGTTGCGTATCAATAAATTCAGAAGTTGAAAATCCATAAGTCTTTCTTATTATGTTATCACCCCAGCTTCTAAATGCCACTAAAACAAAATAACTTCAAAGTTAATATATGGATTTACTTAATACGTGGAATATATGTTCCATATCTTGCAATGAAAAGTGGGATAACATTCGACCAAATCCCCCCCCCTTTTCCCAAAAATGGTATATGAGTGAGTCACGATGTAGCTCCGGCAATCGTGGGGGTGGTTTTTACGAGGTTTCCTCCCGGTTTTCCACCGTAATTAGGCAAGGAGAAGTGTGAAGTGGACATTCCGTCGTCATATAAGTTAAATACCCTTGAGTACGACGTTTAACCACAATCAATCAAACAAATCTCATGAGGTTTAGCCGAATGCGACATCAGAGTGTAAAACATTGTGTAATGAAGTGTGAACTAAATCCACTGCACAAAACTCCCACAACAGGTCGGCCTCGTCTCCTTCCTTATCTAGAACATTGTATAGGGTTAATTCCTTCGTCTACGGTTGAAGGCTGAAAATTTATCCGCCGCTATGGCCAGCCTCTTAAAACATACATCTAATTTTTGTAGATACACTAAACACAATGACTAGTATGTTACATACCTGCAATATTTATTTTCTGGCGTTTTTCAATTATAGTTTTGCAATGGGAGATAACTTAAACGTATCAACTCGGGTGAGAAATTCAAATAAAACTTTGTTTAATCGTCAGGAAAGATAGTAGGAGTTAGATTATTGTGTCTAAAAAAAGAGAAAAATCAGATATATGTTTAGAGAGGCCGGCGATAGCGGCGGATCAATTTCCAGCCTCCACCAGGGGTTGGACGTATGTCTAAGACGATGGAATTAGTCCTATACATTGTGCTATCCCTTATATATCTAGTCCGAAACGGTGTAGGTACAGGTAGGCCCTAATCAGTAGTGTATCATGCTCTCAAAACCTAGATTGTTACAGCCCAGTAAGTCATTTCCAAGAAATGTCAGCAATGATAAACATAGACTATATACAAGGTCACATCAAAGCTATATGTTAGGCCACTACCTGCTACTTTACCTGAGTCTAGACATGCACTTACAAGAAAGTTCGTGGAAAAAAATAAGCGTGCATTCATTTTCGCTCTTGCCTGCACTGAAAACCAGTAGTTATAATATGAGCTGCTTCTTTTAAAGAAGGTAACCGTGTTAATAAATAGACTCGATAATGGCTGGCCATTTATGTGATTCTTCGAAAAAGATTGTTTTCCGGAGATTTCTCATCAAAGAAAAAATATTCAAAATGTCTTTGTACGTTTTCCACGAACTTTCTTGTAATTGCACATGGCGGAGTGGTCTAGAGTGCACGCTCCAGAGAGTATGATTCTGACCGACATATCCCCCACACCTCTGGGGTCGCGGGTTTGATTCCGTGGACCCCATGTGAATTGGTATGCCAGCAACCAAGGGAAGGTTGTAGGTTTTCTGGGTAAATTACTACCCAGTTTTCCTCCCACAATAATGCTGATCAATGATTTGTAATTGGGATTTAATCCTGTTGATCGGATAAATAAATAAATATAAATAAATAAAAAGTTTTGCTCTTGAGTAGTCAAAAGAAGATATTTTAAAATTCAAGTAAACAAGAAATAAAGTGAAACTGAGAACATATAGGCTGTATAGAGAATTTAGTAACAATGGTGTTCTGAATATGTGGATAGTTCTGTTAGGGTTAAATGAATGTGTCTCTTATCTATAGCTACAGCGTTTAAACGTGGCAAAGTGTGTAATTGCTCCGCATCGGATTTCGATGCGGAGCTCAAATCTCAATCCTTTTATGAGGTAAACATGTCTATATGTGTGTATAAAACGAAAGTAACTGGCCCTACTGCCAAAATGCTAGATTCCCAATAAAAATCTATATTCACGAAGGAGAGGTAAATGGCGGGTTGGTAACAGACCTTTGAACAGTACTGCCGCCTTTTTTACGAAGGTACTGGGCGATTTATGGTCAATTTGGGCACATAAAATGTCGCAGAAAGCTCAGTATATCAAACAGTATAGGACAGTATACTAACTTAACGCACAATTGCTGGTAAATGCTAAAACTTGAAATTACACAGTAATGTGCACTCTAACTCTGTATCTCTAAATTAGACAACATTGTATGATAGATTATTAGAGGTACAGAACTCTGCCTCTGTCTCTTATCAATTGGGCTGTCACGCCGTTATATAAAAGAAGTATGGTTAGATCGATTCATAAAAACCGGTGAAACGTCTCATGTTTCAGATAAACTCCCAGAGACAAGTTTCTAAATAGATCTAAATATTCACACTGGCACAGGGATACCGATTTATACACACGATGCATCATCTAATGTTCCAGAGACAAATTTCTAAATAGATAATAACATTGAGGTGTTATGGGTAACTTACAGACATCTTTATGAGGTATATATTTTGAATAATTGAAGAGAGAAAAATTTGCTTGCCTCCACCGGGAATCGAACCCGGGACCTTTGGGTTACAGGCCCAACACTCTACCGACTGAGCTACAGAGGCTCACGGCAAAGGTATATAGATGTGGATTTTGTTCTTAACATAAAATCAGTATTGTATTAAATGTGACGAGAAGACACGCTATTAGGCTACCTTAATGGGCTTTCCTTTGTCCTGATATTTTGACAATGAACTTGTATTAAAACCGAATTCGACTGTTGACACCTCAAATACTTTATTTTGATGAACTTCTGTAAATTTAGAATCCTACGACCTCCATATTAAGTGGTTCAAATTAATATTTTTAATTACCACGAAAATTAAGGAAACTCAATCAGTAAAGAATGCTTTATGGAATAGGCTCTTGTCGTTATATATAAAGTGAAGACTGGTTTTATTCTTTATCTTTTTTTTTTTTATTCTTTTTTTTTATTATTATTATTTTATTTGGATTTAACGAGGGACATGTTATTTCACAAATATAACGATATGGTAGTTCTATGTATAAAGGAAACAACCATTGAGCGAAGTCATTCGAATGGCAGCATGCTAACCACTGGCAAGTATAAAAAAAACTTGAAAATATGAAACTCAACACAAGAATTTACTTAGTCTCGTGTGAACCAGACTCTTCTCGCGTTAACTTCGACCACAGCACGAGAGTCTGGTAGCATTGCAGCCAAGAAATTTAAAAAACAAAATGGCCGTCATATGGCCCGGTTACCTGATAATATGGAGGCCCTCCACTTAAAGGCAGTTTGTTTGAAGAGTAGCAATGCTGTTTTAACTTAGCACTGGAGGAAAATTAACTTTCCAACATTATGGAAACGCTTCACATCTTGGTTGTGCTAGTGTCACCTATTGTTGAAATACACTACGGTCATATAAGTGAAATACCCTTAAGCATAAAACACCAACCAATCTGATAATACGAACGTATGGACTAACATTTACTGTGTCCCATTTTGTAACCGTTAGCATCTAACGCAGATGGACACTTTGGGATACATCTGCGCCGTCACGAGGCGAAAGTTAAAGTCTACGTCTTAAGCAAAAATCCAATATAATTAAAATCAGATTTAAAAAACGCTCCCCGTGTTTTGTTTTTTTTTGTTGTTTTTTTCTCGCTATATTGAGATCTAACGCAATCACCCAACTTACAATGTCTATTGGTTTCTAAAATTGACGAATCACAGAGCTGCTTTTTTTCTGGTTCATAAAAGCCGAAGATTTGCGCCGACAAACCGAAGATTCCTAACTGCGTATTTGTACATGACCAACGGATACATGCAAGCACAATCAACAAACACCATTCAAATAATAAACTTAGAGTAGAATCGCATTTTCCCCTGTTTACATGCGACATACAACATCAACACAGAAGAATTCGGACAACTTCTGCTTGTTTTGGCTGAATTTGGTGTTTACCATGGCACCGTGTTATCTGTGTTTTTATTGGACATCTAGAACTGTGACATTTCGTGACCCCCAGTAAAAGTACACTCCATTCTATTGCGTTAGATCTCAATATAGTGACAAACAAAACACGGGGAGCGTGTTTGAGATCTGATTTTAATTACATTGGGGAAAATCCAGCTGCTTAATAATGTGTAAATTTGTTATGTAGGTGAAAATACAAATAAACAGACTATTGATTTAATACAAGCCTAATTAAACTTGTTAGTAACTTTGAAAAGAATTATATTGCTCTGTGAAACCTGAACAACATCGTTACGTAGTCCCGGTGTATTCACACAGCTGTAATACGGCTAATGGCGACCTTACAATTTACTTTAAATAACCGAATATCACTACAAAACATGGCCCTAGTTAATAACCAAGCCGTCTATACTGTACAATACGGAGGTAAAACGACGACGGTTTTAATCAACTGGCAGTGTCCTTACTACTCAGAATACGGTACTTATAAATGGGTGGCAACAGATTTGTTCCTCTACTCTATTCAAGAGAAGGGTCGTGTTTATTTACCATAACTTTGACAAATAATGTGACATATTACCACTAAAATACTCTGCCCTCTTCAAATTGACCTACATTAACAAACCTACTTTCTTTTCATATCTTCACAGATTAATCACACTGACACTTGTGATCAATTTCAAAAATGAATGAATTATTCCTCGGCCGATATAAACTCTCAGAAACAAGTTTGTCAATGGCATATATACATATGAGTTTTGTGTAAGGCACTTCACATTTTTCAAACTGAAGAGAATCCAAAGCAAACTTCCGCAGGGATATATATTTCTGCCGCATCACACAACGTCTATACGCGACCAGAGTGGGACTATAATGACACAATTCTGATACCAGTGACCTTGAGGTCGGTCCCAGCACACACCAAGCTGGCACACGGTTATGCGAAAATAATTTTAACTGAAGTTCAGTATAAAACCCATGTCAAACAAATTTATAATCATAATTGCAACATTGCTCGTGTTATATTATGAAACGATTTGAAACTCGTATACTGAGGTGCGGTGAAGTGTGAATGTGAAGGGAAACTATTAACTATACACCTTCTGCTCTGTTTTCTTTGTAATTTTTTTATTTAGAGAAATTATTTGCTTTTAAGGGTTCTATAGATTGTATACACGCAGTCTGTAAAGAACGAGTTGCGTCATGTTGTTGTGTTACTTCGTCTGTCCTGTGATTGTCGTTGTTTGCATTGACTGTGGTTTCCTTTACCTATTGTGGGCTGGCATGTATCCAAGAGTACCATAGCCGTATAGTTTAAGGCACATCCCATCTTTTCATGTAAGGAAAACTTTAAGAACTCGTCCGTCCAATTTCCGTTGTTTTTCTCGAAAACTATTGATGTTAATGTAAAGTTTGAGCGTTCCGGACATTTGTTTAAAACCGGAAGTTGTCTTACCCTCATGCCTTACGTACAGCCCGCTTAGTCATAAACTTAGTACCATTTTGAATGTTTAAATGTAGTGGCATCCGCTAAAACGGCGTTAATTGTGCGGTCGTAGCAAGACAAATTACATATGTATAAATACACCGGGACTATGCTTTGATGTCATTCAGCTGTACATAAATCCAATTCCCTTTTTAAAGATACCAGTCACCCAAATCAAAAGAACAAACAAATATAAAGACATTAACAAGTTTAATATTTTTTAAAAGAATAAAATTGTTCAATTTTATGTTGACCTACATAACACATTTTCAAATTTGTATGCACCTTTGGCTTATGGTAAAAGACGAGCCCCTTCTTCACTTCCTGGTAAGACAGTAATGGTGCTGCTTTATCCCAGAGTTCCCTGTCTGCATTAAAAAGCTAGATGGTACTTAATGGTTACAAAATGCGTTCAATGCAATCAAATTCCTAGAATCATAATCCAGTACGATATTTTCGCGTAAAAAGCTCTAATTGATGCCGCTTTTCGGGTGCTATACATTGTTTCCAATATTTTTGGAGAAAAAGAGCACAAACTCGCTGACTAGTTGTTAAGATCCATCCCATGAAAAGGTGGGATGTGCCCATAGTCGTATACTATACGGCTATAATACCGTTAGCTGACAAGCCGCCACGTGAGTGAAATAAATTTCAAAACGGGGTTAAATCTAGTAAATTTTGGGCGCCGGATGCATTGTTACGCTCTTATGTCTTGCTCCGGAATAAAAACATTTAATGTCAAATTTCCTTACAATTAAAAGTCCTTATTTAACAAATTTGACATCCCTTTCTTTTTTTTTTTTTTTGGTTTTTCGCCTAAGTGTTTGGCATACGTGTTTTATTGGCAGTTATTTCAACCTGATCATTTACTTCAAATATACAGAGATGACCTATAAACACGTGTTTGCCCGGTACACAGGAATGAACGAATGACAGTTTCAATGCTTTACACAACTTAATGACAAGTCGTAGGGCATACGATTTTTCTTGATTTAAATAGTATAGCTTCCAAGTTCAATTCTTAACTGTCAGTATACCTAGGTGAAATACTCTAATAGTTCAAATCAATATTCTAATAACTTATGTTTCTTTAACTGCGAATTTAAAAATTTCTCCGGGTCTTGATTCGCTTAAAATATATATGATTTCAGCTTTTGTATAACAGTGAACGAACTTAAGAAAATATTTCAACTTAGTGGAGAGCGTTTACCAGTGTTATAGGTTTAACGTTGTTAGGTCTATATATATGGTTCGGGGCTTAATATTTGCTTAGTTCTAACATAGTTGCAAATGTTAAATGAATGATTTGTACATCCGGACAATTAATGCGAACTCGAACCTACGCCAAATATTGCGGAAAACGCCGTTGCTCAGTCGGTGGTGGATTGGGCTGCTGACCCACCAAACGGCACTCAACAAGCGTAAGAGTCCGCGGTTCGCTCCGAACTCTAAAAATGACAGCGAAAATAACGGTGTAGTTTTTTTATTAGATTCTTTCAGGTTTTCAATGTCGCAATAAAATTGAAATGACGTACAACGTTAAACACCAGTCATATAAATAAATCTGAAATTCTCTACAGCACCGAACATAATTACTTCTATCATGAAATTATAAAATTAAAGATTTTTTTTTTTACAATATTTAGGATATATATCGTATACGTACATTTCCTATCCCGTCTACGCTTAAACCAGTTGTTAAGGAACCAACGATCTAGTATAACAGATAGGACTATTCTATACAATGTAATATAATAAGCATCCGGGTATAACGTGAGTATATCACCGTAAGTTTAATGTATTTATGTGTGCTAGTTTGGGACATGGCTAAAACCTGACCCTATAGCATAACAAGAGAGACATCGAATACATAAACAGCACACTGAAGGTGCGAATGGATTATCAACGATTCAAGGTTTTAGTGTGTGAACTTTGTGTTGTGGATATCTCTCTCACTGTAATCGTTGCTTGAAGTTTTTACTGAGAGTTCTGGTTCGTGCCCATATCCAATTTATAGGATTTTCTTACAAATATAAATGACAAAGCAAAATGTGGACATTTTTACACGGACCCTATTCAGCATTACCAGTGTAAAATACATTGGGAACAGATTTATCAGCAAATTTGAACGATCTTAGTGAAAGTTGCAAGATATATGTAGCCTGTAGGACGTTTTATAAACGAGACAAAGTGCAACTTTTGAAACGCGACTCGATGTGTGCCCTTTAATGGAAGATTCATTCAGGACTTTACAGACAAGGGCTTCTTCAGCAGATTTGCACGGATGGGGTTTGAAGAAAACTTCCACTACGAGTCGTACAGAGTTTATATTACACACTGCAATAGAACTCCTGTTGCTAACCGCTGCGTACTAGGTTCTTAACGAAGTTTCAAATTAGGATTGCCCGCATATATGATGGATATGTATCCGTACAAGTATCCCGCTTATCCCATCTATTATCCTGTATACCCAGGTAAGTTGTCAAAAGATATTAGCTAAGAATGGCGTCTCAGATATCGAATATGTTAACTGAATGACTTACACGGCCTTTATGTTAGTGGCGAATCAAGATAATTTGCGTTAACTTAGTTTAACTTTAATCGCATTTGATATATGTGCTAAATAATCCTATTTGAGAATGATTTTGCTCTCCATTTCCAGCCACACATGACATAGCCCAAACCTTTCCCCAGACGACAATTTTGACTGACAGTACACTAAGTACCAACCCCATAACAGTTCTACCAGTCCGCCATTACACAGCCTGAACACTCCACCATAACACAGCCTGAACACCCCACCACAACACAGCCTAAACACTTCACCGTAACACAGCCTGAACACTCCACCACAACACAGCCTGAACACTCCACCACACAGCCTGAACACTCCACCATAACACAGCCTGAACACTCCACCACATCACAGCCTTAACACTCCACCATAACACAACCTGAATACAGCCTGAACACTCCACCATAACACAGCCGGAACACTCCACCATAACACAGCCTGAACACTCCACCACAACACAGCCTGAACACTTCACCATAACACAGACTGAACACTCCACCACAACACAGCCTGACCACTCCGCCATAAAACAGCCTGAACACTTCACCATTACACAGCCTGAACACTTCAACATA
>JAQQZZ010106468.1:0-15886 GCA_030265115.1 Mopalia vespertina | reverse complement strand
GCATACACGTTTTGATGCAACTGGTTTGAGTTTGTAATCTTGCGAGTTATCGAATAGTCTGTGAAATAAACATTAAAATAATTTATGTTTTTCAAATAAACTGGAATGTCTAGTGTTTGTGTTCGTTTTCTTCACTTACATGGCGGTGTGCCACTCCAATAAGCGAAGGAAACCCCCCTCAAAGACGCTGGAATCATACAATGCCAAGACAGGACAACCACAGACTCAATTCAAATACATCACAAACAAGTTTGTTTTGTGTGGTCCTTTATATCACAATTTATTTAAAAAATCGACAATCCAACAAACATACCGTTTCCGATCTTCAAATAGTAAAGCCATTTATACAAAAGAGAGAATTTTTGACAAATTTACAGAAGAAAGACTGTTAAGAATATTAACTTCTTTTCAATAACAATGAAACTCATTCTAACCGTTCTCGTTTTAATATATTTAAGTATGTCTGTACCAAATGTTCACATTATTTGATGAATTACAGCAATTAATCCAATCATCTGTTGGCAATAATGCAACCACCCCCAAAGCCTTGAACAACAAACATATAACGGACAACGTACATAACTGATAAGGATGTGTTTTATAAAGATACACACACAGAAATCAAAGTGTTTTTTATTTATAAAAAGAAATAAAGAATCAGAGAGAGACAAAAGTTTATCAAAATACAAAAACAGAAACGAAAAGCGAGATAAAGTTTAGATACACGTCATAAATGAAAACAGCTATCGTTCATCAGTAAACATATACATAATTGTTCTATGCAGATATAGACGCTGCTTGTGGAGTACATAACTACAAGCAGAAAAATGAGCACTGGTAAAAGCCACGTTAGTGTGCGAATTTTACAATACAGGTACCTATAGTCGTGATAGCAAAAGGTACGAGTGTAAAACCCAGTAAAAGCACACACCAAGATTGCAAATAAACAAAAAATCAGATAAACATAAAAAATAATAGTAAACAGTTTCAACAAGAACAGTTCCCGATATATCTTATTTTAAAATACAACTTGTAATCAGCGCACAACATGTAGTTGCTCTACATCAACATCGGAATATTTCCCCCACCTTATCAATTCTCGACATTTGTATGAGGTAAACGTGCATTTGTATTTAATTTCGGCCACGACTATTCACACATAATCTAGGATGTAGTATGGCCATTCTACAGATGGGAGGTAACTCTGGTAAAATTACTTTGGATTAGCAATCAATAATTTAAACGTACTTCGACAGGTAAATTATGCTTTACTAAGCGATTTGATGTCGCTTTTGCCATTTGATATGTCTAAAAAAAGTTCAGTTCTGGACAGTACACAGAATAGCCCGTACGCACACTAAAACATGCTACGATAAACTATAAGACAAACAACCCTCTTTTAGTGTGAGTACGTTGAAATTTAGCTAGTTTTTACGACAGTTGATCCTAAATACTAGTATGATATATTGTTTAAAGCTAATACATGGACTGCATTAAATAAATTAAAAAAAACACAAAATTCTGAGCAACTCTACATAAGCATTTACTTATACGGACTTTCAGTCTTCATACGAGGGCGTCGGTAGAGCCAAAAAATTGTTTGTATTCTCGAGGGGTAAGTGAACAGCGATCCCACTTACTCCAGTTATGATAAAAAATCTATAGCAGCAGCAATATGTTCAACTGAACATCCAAATATTTAGGTCAACCAGAGGGCATTTTGTAATTTGAATTTAGGCTACAGAATGATATGACTTAAGTACCAACATAAATCAAACACACCGGTCGGTGACAATCGCTAACATAGCAAACGACAGTCTCTTGATACCCATAAGAAACACAGTTTTTGTTTTGTTTGTGTGTGTATGTAGAGCTGTGAGAGGGGGGAGTGTTGTGTCTTAGCAAAATCCTTTATGAAAACCAATGACCAATGTGTTAACATAATTCCAAATAGTCAATCTGAAAAAGCAGTAATAGACGCCACTTCGTAAGCGGTGCTACATTGAAACACGCGTAAACACGCCCACGCACATACATAGTGTGTTGGAGAAACTTTGATTAGCTATTTGAAACATAACCACAGAGATGAAAACTACATATACATATAGGTTAGGAATTCTGTTTAAATCATACGTAAAGATTGTTAAGGTATGTTATTGAAACCAATTACTGGCTAAACTATCTTTTTGAAATAGATATTAATTCCGCATCCACGTGAAACATAAAGAATATGCCAAAGTATAATTCAAAACGAAGTGCCACTCAATGGTCGTAAAAGTAACAGTAACTGCCACTCTGGTACCCATTTATATGCGTATAAGTTGTTAGAATACATTTAATTATGTTTGTGATATTCCAGCATGATTTAAAAGAAAGAACCAATAAGATAGCAGTAAGGAAATATTTGTAAGACAATCCTCTCCCCTCTCCCACAATCCTCTCTCCTCTCCCAAAATACAAATTCACCAATTTACTACAAAATGGAAACCATCAAAATGTTTGATGAAACATCACAACATTTTTATGTTTGTTTGAATTATTGGGGTTTCCAGCCGTACTTGATGTCATTAATATGACAGTTCCCAATCCTAAAGGATGGATGAAACCACACTGGACGCCACTGTCGTCAAACAACGAAAATACAGGACAATCACAGGATCAAACTATTGACACTCTTTTGTGTTTTTTCTTAGTTATGTGGAAACTAGGACAAGAGGATAATCGTTTTAAAGGAATTCCCCAGACAAGGTTTTACAGAATGACACTCAGTATTCAAGTTACATGTTCAAATCGTAAAACAATAGCAAAATGAACCACTCTGGTATTTGTTTTATATTCACAATACGAATGATGTTTGAGATTAGCTTTATACACAAAGTGTGATGGACGGAAACATCTTTATGAACCCACAAAATGTCAACTTCGTGGCGCGTGTATAAAAACTGTTTTACATGTTTATAAAAAAATATTTATGATAAAATCATTAATGTTGGATAGACCTGGACATTTGACAGCCATCTCTTCGGCACTTGCAACATTCATATAGATGGCAAAGCGTTATTTTAACTAAAGTTGGCATAAGTTGTAAAATTATCCAGATACGTCTTCAGCATTTGGTAACAGAAACGGTAGTGTGCCTGAAAAAATAAATAGTACAGGAATAATTATTATACCGCCATAAATATATATATTTATAAGACAATGTTGACTTATATTTGGGCCTGAATTTTTATAGAAACGTTTTGCCCCAGAAACACATTCCGAATTGCATTGCATTAAACGACCACTGATTTCATATGGCAGCAATTTCCGGGTTATTCAATGACGACGTTTCCTGTATACATTGGCCTAACTGTCAATCAACCCACAGGAACAAATCGCTCTTGACGTTTAGTCGCTAACACTAGATTGTATGGCTAATAACGGTTTGCCCATCGACCTTCAACAATGTGTCAGTATGCAGGACCCAAATTGTCTACACGAGAACTCGTTTACATTATATTAAATGGCTAATAACGGTTTACCGATCGACCTTCATAAATATGTTAAGCCATCTATTAGCAGATTCAACTTGATTGCGCTTTGAGCAACTTTTCCCTGTAACAAAATGTTAGGTACCGGTATTGATATATGAGCTGAGAATGCTATAAACTTAACAGATGATTTTAGAAATAATGTTTGAATTTAAATCTATATCACAACGGATCAGTTTTGTTTAAAAGCGCTGATGGTTGATGGTAACATACTGTTAATAATTAGCTTTATATGGTAGCATTGATATCAGAAGAGTTCTTGAAGAAGCACCGAAAATGTTCCATATTAAGAGACTATAAATCTATCTTGTCGGTTATTTAACAATTATCTATCTTTTCGCATGTTTTTCATACTGAGGGAATCCAAGTATTTCTTTTATTAAAACAAATATTATAATGTGTGTACATTATTGTTTAAAATAGTCTAATAAATGCAGCCAACTTAATCGTTATAAACGTAAACCGACAAGAAGTATTTCAGTCAATTATTGCACTGAAGTCGGTTGCTCGAAGCGCTGTATTAAAGGTCTATCTGTAATCCGCAGTAAGTGATTTAACCTGGTGTTTAAGAATAATAGACTTTCCAGCAACTAGCTACTGAAACTTAGAGATAGTACAAGTCATGTTCGTAAACATACGTCAGTTACTTTAGTATCCAAGCCAATATGGATCTAATATTTTACTTTTTATCAAATTGTTCAAGGTATGCGCGCTTGAAATACAAAGTTGAATTCCGGGCCAAATGAGTTGTGACACATACAATGCAATTGCTTGTACTTACCAATTTCGTTACTATTCCTGGAGACATTGCGCATAATCGTTTTACGGACAGTAAAATGTTGATGCTGGATTCTGTTTTCAGACGGTCCAACAGAAAATCACAGAGACAAAAAAATCCAGACCGTTCAATACCATCCCTGGAATAAAGAAAGTAATTTTCTGTTCCATGAATGTGCCTAGTAATAGTTTTATCAGAACCAACTCCGTGGAAGCAATTTCTATGTCTCAGCATCTGTCGGTGAAAATGGTAAAAATAATACTGTATGGGCTGGACTCCATGAACCCCACATTTTCAGTAACCTTTTACTGGATTGGAATTTTCCATGAGATAACAAGTATCGTCAGACTTTCACATGTTTTACGACGGAGGGTATGTCACCATCTAAACCTAGCGCAAATACATTGCGTCTGACGTACAAATAAATCCAAACAGGTATGTAATTTACCTGCAGTGGACGATGACAGTGTCCAGCTCGTGTTGATCATCCCAACTCATCATCTGTGCTTTCAGCGACAACATGTGGTTTGGAGACGGTATACCTTTATCACCTTTCGACCAGCCAGTGAAGCAAATGTGTTGGAGAATATGGGGATCGTTCTGTACAAAAAAATAACAATAACCAAATAGTACAGCAAGAACTGGAAATGTTTCACGATGGGATATAAAAATTGTAAACATTTTCCGTAAAACAAAAACAGTAAACTTACTTGAACAAGTACGAGGACTATACGCCTACTATATTTTCCGATGCTGAAGTAAGAATGTAATGACCTTCAGATCATATTGACAAGCAAAATGGTGGAGATCATAAGGTACAGTTGTTTGTTTTGCACTGAAAACTGTCTACATAAGAGCAGACATTAAATTGAGAATGTCATCTCGTGGAACCACAGAATGAAAACATATCCAAATACATTCCAATAGAGAGATAATACAAAAGCATTATATGAACTAATATAAAGCCAGCAAATGTATGATTTCGTTTGGCGCTTTCACTTTTATGCAAGGCATTGCTGGCCACGAGACGCTTACCACAATGAAATTATTTAAGGCTATCCACAAACCGTTGTTGGTCAAATAAACGTAGAAGCTTCTCGTCGTGGGTGCAACAATTTATATCAGTGTATTGAGCATTTGAAATCGGAAACGTACCTTGTCAGACAAAACAATGGAGAGTTTCCGTACTGTCATTATGTCCGAGAAGTCTGTTTTTTCAAGTAGTGTTATCTCAAAAGGACCTATTTCCATCGGTGATTCGCCAGTCGGCCAATATTGGAGATTCTTAAACAGAGCACCAAATTAACACTACATGTTTGTTAGGCTACATATGTTATATAAATAATCATGCTTTCCAAAGTCTGCTTTTATGTGTAAAAATACAAAATTAATATTACTAGAATTTATTAGAATGTCCAATAGACAATTTTACTGTGTTGGGCTCTAATACAGTTTGAAAATAAACGGCCAAAAGAACAAATCATAGAATTGTTCTAACATAACAAGGTATTTTATGGACATACAACTTCAAATATCCATAAAATACCTTGTTATGTTACTATCCCTGCTTCTAAATGCCTCTCAAAGAAGTTATAGAATTGTTCTATTTATTTAATATTACTGTTTAATATTAAATTGTTATATTAAAATTTAATACACTTAAAACAGTGGTTTAACGAAATCGGAAATACCCTTTTAAAAGACATGTTAAGTGAAAAACAGTCGTCATGTACCTGTGATAACTCGTTGAGTAGGATCAAACTGGAGCACTTCTCTTCGTAAACCAGTCTCCAGAAGTCAAGCTTCTCGTCTTTGTTGGGGATTTTTGTACCAATTAATCGGACCCTTTCACGTTCCGTCTGTGGATAAATTTATAATAACTTCATTTTACTTCCTCTAGGCGAAAGCAATTTTAAGCAGTTCACAAAAATGTATCAACTGTCAACTCTTGTTTGCTGACACAAGAAACTAATGGCTTGGTCTTCAATCTAAAATGTCAATAAAGTGTACTGTCTATAAAGTACGTCAGTCTTCAGTATGGCTTATAATAGCTACATGTGTTTCCTCGTTATTATATCAACACGTTCCCAGTCCAAAGCCGTGTAATCTCTCTGATGATGTGCGTTACTTGGTACGCTTGTTGAGCTGTCCTGTACTTGCACACAGTGAGAAAATGCACACCTCATGAAGAAAAGCTTTGTAATCTGTACCAGTTTTACCTTAACTTCTATTGTTTATCGGTTTCTTATTTTGCTTTACCTGTTATATCACTGTTTATATGTTTGTGTTGTGTGCAAAATCACAGTAAATTATATTTGAGTATCACGTGATAGGTAAAGTTGTTTACTTGTATTAACCAATCAAATCTCTGCTCCTCTGCGCTGATTGGATGTAACCAATTCCCGCTAAGATTTTAACTGCCTTAGTCTTAAGTTTTCTTGGCAAGTTAACATATGGTTTTTAGTCAATTGGAGAGCAGAGTTCAAGAGGGCAGGAGTGTTATTGGTTAGGTATTTTTGTTAGTCTAAATTTCTGTTTCGGCGACACTTTCTAAATTATAATTATTTCAGATTCTTAGGCAGCATTGGATTAGATCACGTGAGTACAAACTAACTCTGTAAAATTATAGTTATTAAATTATTCTATCTTCATTTATTCAAAATATATATATTTGGATTTATATCTGTTTTTTTTTTTGTTTAATCTTTCTCTCTCTAGTGATTCACAATTAGATACAAAATGCACGGCTAACATTCATAACGAATTGAATGAAACAGGGGATCTTAGATCTTACTGTTGCAAGGTATTGTCCACGCTTCCACTCTGCTTTAATATCTTAAATAATACCTTCGCAACATTTGTTTGCATGGCCCATATGTATGGAGTTACTTAAATACTTTTTTAAAAATAGGCCGAGTTGCAAAATTTCAGCTTTTCGTTTTCCATTTAATAAAGTTCATACTATTTTACATTGAAATTTTTAATATGAAGTCTTCACCAAATCGACAATAAAATTATTTTGCATCCAAACATGTCATTATATGGAACTTGTATAATTAGCCTGCAGAATGTTTGGTAACTATAAACTATCACGTAATTATAATGTGTTTTATATCAAAACAAATAGTTTTATGTGTAAGGCTGTATTCTTTCAAACAGTGTCAAGGTAACTCGTTCATAAGTCTGATTTCCGACTGAAACTGATGATGCTTAGATGTTTGGTATCTCCCATTGAAAAGATGGTAACTAAATGAAAAACAATTATGTTGCACATTGTGAGCACAGAGTAGGCGTATATAGCATGCATACTAGTTCCCCGCATGTGATGTTTACACATAGTGATAAAAGAGGGTTACAGTTAGAGAACGAAATGATTTATTGAACAATCAAATAACTTTAGCAAGATAGATTGTTGATCAGTGTTCCTGATATATCATTCGTTCTCTTGCACCATTAATTGCTGTTGTATATCTACACAACAACAAACACACAGAATGTACATTTGCATATTGTATGGCACTTAATTAGCATACATATAATTGGAAGATAAGGTAAAAAAACATAGACATTTATAGGTTCTCACCGGGAAATAGGTAACTTCGATAAAGTCTTTTCCACCAGGCACACTATTGTTAAACCAAATTCGTTTAGCTCCATCTAAAAGTGGAAATACGTAGAAAGAAGCCAAGTGATTAACAGAACAGTACTATGTTGATCGATGCAAGATACAAGAGTGATTGATATACAATTATAATGTATCCTTAGAAAGTTGGCAAGGGCGGTAATTTTATCCTTGCAAACGGTTGTTATGGCGTCACAACATTCGGGATAGTTCCGTTTTGAAATGACGTCACACAAATATAACCATTGTTACGTCAGTTAAAAAGTCAAGACCTACGACCGCTTTCGCGTCAGAGGGACCGTCTGCAACGCCCACTTTTTAACATAACGAGACTCCCATTTATATGCTAAATGACTCTTTGTATGGTTAACTTCTCTGCACATTCAATACACTATAACAGTAGACGCCTCTTTGCGCCATTTTATTTGTATTTTTACACATTGCCTTAGGGAAAGTTCAGCTGTTGTATACAGTAATGTAATTTACATTGTGAAGGCATTGAGAATACACATAGAATCGCGTGACAAATGAACATGTTAAAATGGCCTAAGATATGAATCGGCCCAGAGGCAATACATCTTAGAATTACAGTCGCTTGTGAAGGCGTTATGAAGACTGCTGTCCACGTTAAATATATTATTAATGGATTATTCTGTACATTAAGACCCCATAATTACCGGTAGAGCGTGTCTTATCTTCGTTATTCACTTGTGCTTCGACGACGGCTGAGTCTGAGCTGCTTAAGCGGTCCAGGGTCTATGGAAAATAATATCACAAAATATCTTCATCGTCATTATTAACATTCAGTTTATATGTTTTTTTAAAGAAAACACTTTCCTGTCATGTATGTTTCTTGAATTCAATGGGGTACTACGCCATCAGTAACGGTAACGGATAAAGCTTGAGGACAAGCTTATCAAACATAAAACATGGACAAATTATAATACAAGCGCACGGCGGAAAGCATGTAACAGTAAGGCTTAGTGATAACATTTAAAAGGAAAAACACGCGGTAAATTGGGTTCGTCTTTCCAATAGTTATAGCGCAGCATGACAAACAAAGTTCCTTCAAAATACCCGGGGAAACCAGTAGGAAACAAAAGAACGGCCTGGTTGTTTTTACTTTTGATGAATTACATATTTCCATTATGAAGTCTGAGTACTCGGGCGTTTGCACTAAAACAAACACTGGTAGTAATTATGGATTTGTCATACTAAATCAGACATGCATATTTTCATTGAAAATATTAACAAGGAAAAAAAATAGAATCGTCATTATTATTAAGAGAATTGTTATTCTTATCAAGCAATACACAAGAGTCAAAGATTCACCTCGTATTCCTTCTGAATTCTTTGTATAACTTCCGTTGAGTCCAAATCCATGCTGGCGATTTGTTGAATGGTGAAATTTGATCCCCGGCAGAGATATCCATCCCGAACTAATCTGTACACGAACGCGTACTGTTCCTGTTGACAAAAGTTTAGTTAGTATTGAACTGTTGTCGATGAAACTCAGAAATATTAATAGTACCATACAACAGTTCACCTTCGGGGCTGCACCCAAATTACTGCGGTAAAAGCTGCACCCAAATTAAATATGCCCACATTTCGTGCGCCTAATTGTAAACAAAACACACCTTAATGCGTTTTTTTAAGCTGTTATTTCTCTTACATCTAGAGGCCAATGCGAACCGTGGTTTGTATTACCTGTGCCCATCTAAAGGACTGACATTCGTGGAAACTCACCCGAAGGGTCAATAATTAGATAGATTACCCAGGAAGCGGAGCATAGGTTGAGAGACAGTCAGTATGGCATTATATAAATGTGAGTCTTTCAGCATAGCATTATACTGATGAGGGTCAGACAGTTAGGCATTATACCGAGAAATGCAGTGGCAAAACGATAATTACATCAGCGACGATTGGAAGCTAAATTTGGTAACTAAGAAACATTATTTCAGTCCATGACATCAACACTAAAGCTGGCCATAGTGTTAATTACATATGCCAGTATATCAATTTTACATCCTATCGAATAAACTGGAAACAGGAGTTGGGTGTATTGAATATACATATATATTAATGTTAGATATATTTATATATTAGAAATATATATTCATCTGGATAAATATGTCGAAAATTCATCCTGCATCATACACGTGTATGTCAAATAAGTATTTAAAAAGCACGCACCCTTGTTTGGACCATTTGTGTTCTTTGGTTCCGGAGTTTAACAACCGTCTGGAAAATATCTAATTCATTCTCCAATTCCGCCGTCTTCATTAGATTACTGAAGGCGATGTAGGTACCTGTCCGACCCACCCCAGCACTGAGATATAATATAAACATAGCGTGATTTGAGAATGCAGGTAATATAAACCAAAGCATAAACTACTAAAGGAATTTCAAAACACCTTGATGGAAATGGTGCATACTTGGTTTCCACTGATAAGTTAATCATGTTCTAGAATAAATGAAACTGTGAAGAACGAGCCACTCATTTTGATCAAAATATTTTCTGTGTATTACCTCGAATGTCAAGAGCGAATTGTGTAAGTCACTATACTTATAAAGGTTTCATCTGTCAAGATGCAATTGCAACTGACTTGAAGTTTACAGGTGTTCCACATTGTGGTTAAATCTGTATTTGTGTTTGCTGTGAAGAAGGAGTTTCTTCGTCATTAATCATTGTTATAACACCAACGATAATTGCAATCTTGCCAGGTGTTTTTAACAATATTAATGATACATTATGTAATAACATTTTCAAAACAGCATGAAATCATAAATACGTTCCTGGACAAGGCTGAGACAATGCAATGTATTTGGGCCAACGGAAAATATACCAGTACAGTTCGTTTCGAGTTAGGAAGTCTTCGATTGTACTCCGTACACCATCTCTGTCGTCAAAAGATCGTCGCCATAATGATAACCATTTTTAATTGAAAGCACAGTTGTCATCTGTTGTGGGGAATAATGTGCATACGCTGGTAAATATGCTTCTGGGGACGATTTCAAGAAGCAGTTTTTTATTTAAGTAAAACTCTAGAAATGTAAGTAAATCTTTTTCTTTTGAATTGAGACATTGGCTATTTAAGGATTAATATCCTAATAATACTTCGTTAACAACCAATAGGAAATAATACGGTATAGACGCAATACAATCTTGAATTTGTGACTATAGATTTTCACTTAAGGTATACTTTGCTTCCTGAAAAAGGACCATGGATTACACAATTTTCTATGCATATTCTTACATTGTTCATGGTTATATAGCGATGACGAGAATCTGGCCAGGTTGGGCAGGTTGCTTAATTTTAGGATCGCTTAAATACTAAATGTAGTTTACTAAACAACCAAACTTATAGCCACAGTCCAAGACGCTATTGGAGTAGTATTATATTGTTTTCACGCTGCTTGTCGGACCTATCAAAGTTTTCCACAAATCTCAATAGAACCAAAAATGCAAAAGAAACAAAGGGATATGGTACCTGCAATGAACAACGATTGGCCCACTCAGCCGGCTGGGTGTACGGTTGACCTTGTCCCTCAGTTCTATGATTCCTGCAGTGTCATGGGGAACATCGTGATCGGGCCATGCCAGGAAGTGGAAATGTTTGATGTTCCGGACATGGGAACCCTGAAGCCAAATGAGAAGAAAATTTTGAAACGCTTTCAATATGTTATTGTGTAAAATTCTTAATGAGTCTCCATTGTACCGTTTATTTAATCAGGTCCGCCTTTCGAGCAGTGTTGCAAAATGGAAGTTTTCCCGTGCTTGGGCAGATCTATGGACGGGCGATATGAGGTATTTTCCTGGTTTATACTAAATTTGGCTAGCCAATTGGGATTTATATCTACAAAGTTCCTGAATCTTACATCCAAAATTTCGACTTCGCACGTTTATTCGATAATTACTTCTGATAACACTTATATGACAATTGATTGTCCATTTCTGACTCTTCCTAGCTAATAAACGGCAATATAACCCTTTCAAGTATTTGATCTTGCGGGCGGTACATTGAAAGAGAATCAGTCGTCGGTAAAGCTAACCACGGATGAACGGCAGCAATGATTTTGCCCAAATGGGCAAGCCCTACCCGGAAGAGTAAACTAAAGGAACGAAATGAAGAAAGGTAGACGACTTCACAATGACGTGTGTCTATTGGATATGATCTTTTCGAGATATCTTGTTTTCGCTATATATTTTGAATAAATGAAGAGAGAAAAATTTGTTTTCGCTATATAGATACTTGCACCCACACAAATTTTAATAGCGTTGCTGGCAAAAATGCAAACAAGCGTAGAGGAGATATATACATTGATGGAAACGGAATTACAATGATCTGTCCTTTTTTAACTGACATACAGGGCTTCGAAATGAAGTACCTACTGTATAAAAATAGTATCAATATTAGAGTGCAAAACACACATTATCTTACATTCGTAACGCGCATAGTTCTGACGCAATGGTCAATGTGGTTTTCAGTTTCCGTAACCTCAACAGAAATGTGTCCATATTCATGGACGCCGCTGTTTGGCCAGTATTGTAATACCTTTTCCTGAAAAGAAAAAAAAGCGAAAATTCATGAAAGACAAACAATCATGTTATTTGAAAATCATTTGTTTCATCGAATGTGACATTTGTAACGTTGCTGTTCTTTAAATATAAAAACTATGATGATACCTGTTTACAATTCAGCAAGCTTGTTCAATGTTACGGTAATTATAAAGTGGTTTCACAATGATTCGAAACCTCGATCAAAAAACATAGAAAAGAAAAAAAGAAAATGTTCAAATATTTCTTACAATCCACAGTATTCAAGCTTTTAACGATGTTATTTGTGTATGCTTTTTATGTTAGACAAAAACCTATACGCTTAAAACAAAACGATTAATACCTCTTTCTAAAATTTTAAACAGGATATTTAATTTGCTTCCCTCCGTTAATGTTATGCTTCAAACGAATAGCAACTTTCGCATCCTTGTGTCTCTGCTTTTGATATGTAATTAACGATCTTTATAGACAATAATAAGTACGAAATTGGCCAATTTTTATTTTACCTTTCCGTTCTCAACGAGATGTGTCAGCATGATAATTTTCCCGGTCTGTTCTTGCCAAATCAATCTCCAGAAATCATCAATGTTGTGCTTCGTTGTTCCTGAGAAACAAAACAACAGTTTGACAAAATCCAAATATTGCTTATTTTGGATTATCACAATCCGTTAATCCGAAACCTAGAATCAACAAGATGCATCAATATATACAAGTTGAGGGATGGGGTTACTAATACATATGATTACTATTTGAGTTGTACTGATAAAGACCAATATACCATGACAATCTCCAATTTAATATCTATATATTTACTCGTTTTTCTGACAATTATATATTTCGACAACTCATGAATCAAGGAGAAAGTATATTGTCTATAAATAAACTGTTTGACGTACCTTGTGACGCGATGTACCTTTGTTCTGTCCCATACCCCTGTCAGTTTTATAAATGAGACATGGTTTGATTACTTACATGTATGTTCTCTAAATGAACTACACAGTTCCTAAACAAATCTGATATACGAAATCAGGAGTCCAACGGAGATGTTGGACAATACACAGGCTTCAGCGTTAAATATATGTTAACAAGGTGGGTTTTTAAAAAAATAGTTTTTGATGTAAATCTAAAAATACATAGATGAATTAGACTGGCAAAAGAATGGCGCGGACAAGATAAAACCCATGAATCAGCTCTGTCGAAAAAATTCTCAATAGATTGTTGGTCGGTGTAGGTAATATTTAGAGATCATTCTAACTAACATCGAACACAACATGTTTTATTAATATGTAGCGCTCAGAAATTCGATATTTATATATTTTGAATAAATGAAGAGAGAAAAATTTGCTTGCCTCCACCGGGATTCGAACCAGGGACCTTTGGGTTATATAAATATGTATATTAATTTAATGTTACCTTTCAGCTTCGTTATGTAACAGCACATAGGAAGACGACTAGTATCTTCCATACTTACTTCAATATAAGAGGCATTGAAAAAATCTGTTTTGGGATCTTCGTTGACGGTTTCCAAAACCACTCGAGTTTCATCATCTGGAATACCAATATCAGCGTTCAATAGTGGTATTGAAAATTAAAATAATTCTAAGATTTCCACACTTCTTTGAACTATATTAGGTAGCACAGCGTTAAAAGTATAACTTTAGGCGGCGGAAGTTAAGTCGGCTCTAAACTGTTGAGACCAACAGGTGATGTAGTATAGTTTCTATCGTTAGTCCGGATACTTGACAGTAATGAATACTAGGACGCAGATTAAACAAATCTCTTGGAAAATCACAAATCTCACCTTGCTTCGGTTACAAGATGTTCTTTTTTAAACAAATAGAAGTGTGATGATATTCGGATCATATTCCTAAGCCCAAAATGACCAAAGTCCAATTGTCAAAGTACATAATAAGCCTATGATACGTTAACAGGAAAATAGGCCTCCTACATTATACTTTTAAGAGTATCTTGCCTAAATTAGCACAATCTAGGATAGCTATGTACTGCCTACTAGACAGTAATGGCGAGTCGGTCTTAAGCATCTCGAATGCATGTTTGTGTCTCAACAGCGGTCAATACAAGCTAGACATAGATGTTTACAATACTGAGAAGTGAAAGGTAACCCTAAAAACGATCACAATTGAACACTACACTTCTTCGCAAGTGTACAAAGAGATATAAGCTAAATTAATTTTAAAAACATATTCTGATATAAAGCAAACATTTGGTATTCCGGATTGCTAGAGCAGCGATGTTATAATTATAGAACAAAAAAGAGAGAACATTTTAGCCAGCACAAAGGTAAATTACGTTTGTGAACGGAATAGTTGTATAAAGGGATATCATGTTTTGTCTAAGTATGTAAGAAAAATAGGCTTGTTATAAATGTAGTTTATTCATCTCCAGCCCGGCAAATTTTGAGAAGAAAATTAAGCAATAACTCTCTCAATAAGGTGATATCACAAGTTTATTAAGTCCTAAGTAAGTGAACGCAGACAAATATAAAAGTATATCGTTCCAAACTGATAAGTATAAAAGACGCATGCAATATCAACAAGACAGAAATGGTTCTTCAAATTACAATTATTAGAGATTATTTATAGTTAAAATTGTGTAAGTTGGTCAGATCTTTATCTGACATAGAGGTGAAGAATATACTTGTCGCTTAATCACAAAAGGGACAATTCACTAAATCACAAAAGGACACGCCAACATCAAAGTCTAAACATCAACATGGAGTGTTCCAAAAACAGAAATACAATTTACTCATAGAGGTGGTATTGGATTTGTGATATTTAAATACATACATGGTAATATTCCCTTGTAACGCCACTTCACCAGGTTATGTGCTTTGTTGGCCTCTTCCGTGGACTTGGTCAGTAGCTGTGGCAATTTCTTTTCGAATAAAAACAATATAAAATGGAAGGATGTTTATAAGTAACACCATACACGCGTTGAATATACCAAGTCTACTAGCAATTGCCACAACTATTGGAAAACATTTTTGTTAAAAGCGAAAACGCTAAATAAAGTTTAGCGAATTGGCTGGAATCAAATCTCTCAAATAGTTTTTCGTTTTTTTTGGGGGGGATAGCTCTTTCCTAGTAACCCGTCTGGGAGCAGAACCAACGACGGAGTTAGGCACCAAAACACCTGCAGTAAATGCCAGTTATCTAATTCGATTCCCGTGTGTCTTTGAATTCGCAAAATTTCCTGATCTAGAGTCTTTTCAAGTGTTATTCCAAAAACAACACTGTTAATATTCACTTTCTAATAGACAACAAAATCATTAATTACTAAAATATTTCTATGTTTATCTCTTTATCGAATTTCATTTTGTGGTGATTTACATAGATATGTATTGAATAATTATAAATATAAGAGTCATACGATGT